>JACEIK010003886.1:100208-143366 GCA_018107945.1 Datura stramonium
TTAATTGGAACTATTTGATGCTTGAAAGAGCAGGAATTGCCAAGACAAGCTCAAAAGGAGCAAGTCTACAACATAATAAAAGATGGCATCGCACAGGCACATCTGTGCAAGGACCTGCGCGACGTGCATGTAGATCCAAGCAAGGATTAGCGTGACGCGGACCCTAGTGTCTGAAGTAAAACTTGCAAAATTCCAATCCCATTTCTTGTAGGAGAAGATGCAGATTGATTCTACTACTATATATACCTCTTTTAGGATGTTTTTCGGGACAACAACTTAGTTATGAATTAGATACCAACTAATTCTTGACTATTCTTGAGAAGTTAATTGTTGGAAGTGTGGAAAGCATTATGCCATACTAGTGTTGGAGAAAATATCAAGTTCATGTGATACTATTTAGCTTTCAAGATTTGTCAAACAATTTCATATTATTATAAGTATTTCATTATGACTTCTTATAAATCATATGTTTTTGTTTCTTCAAACATGGGTGGCTAAATCTCTTTAGCTAGGATTGTGGTAACTATGATGGATTAACAGAAGTAGGCAAAATAAAATAGTGATTCTTGAAGGGTGAATTGAGTGGATTATTATTCTCTTTATTTTAATGAGTTTTAGCAGTTGCAAACTTTGAAACATGCATGTATTATCAACTTGCTTGACCAAAGATATTGAAGTTAGGAAAAGGGAATAACAATGAAAATTTGAGGCTACCAACCCTCATGTAATTAACTTGAGCTCTAACTGAGGATAGTTAATCTAAGACTTATAGCGAGGGCAAAATATACACATCCAAAGTCCGAGAGAATTTAAGTGAAATTCATCTATGTAGGTCGAGAGAAGTTAGATGAACTTAATCGTCAGTCTTACATAAAATTCACCAGGATAGATCGCTAATAAAATAAGCCTACTATATTATGAAATCATGGTGAACACAATTCTAGTTTTATCTTATTAATTTGATAACAACTTAATCACTGTTTTAAATTATTTTTTTAATTTGCAACCTCCCTTCCGAAATATTGACTATCGATTAATTTACTCATTATTAACATCTTATTTCTATCCTATTCCCTGTGGGATCGACCCTAATCTAGTTAGGTTGCTATATTTGTCAATGACTGCTTTATACTTCATTGCGAGGTGTAATTTGGACATGACTTATGATTAATCTCCCTAAGAAATTTAATGCTTCACCACTCTTTGAGTTTGTTTGCACATTCTTCAATCTCCTTATTTTTCTCCTTAAACCTCCCTTTTGTTTTTACTTTGCAACATAGGTGACTAGTGCGTAGTTTTTGATATAAAGCTCATTAAATTTTTTCTTTCTTTTCATTCTTGATTCATTCATTCATTTGTCAAACTTTTTCTCTTTTTCTTTCCCCAGTAATATCACCCTCCTTGTTTTATATTTTTCACCCTTTTCTTTTCTTCTAATTTTCACACTTTAGCTTTTCCCCCTTTTTCTCTTCACTTGTGCTCCTTTTATGTAAATTTTTTAATAAAAGTGTCTTAGGAGTCATTGGATTCAATAAAGGTCAATAGAACGAAAGAGATTAAGCTTGTAATATGGCTATCAAAAGAATAGGCTAAGCCTCAAAATGGCTAACTAGGATAATTCATCAAGTTAGGCAAAATTGAGATACAAATAGACTATCAAAGAAATGCCTATATCATTTCCTAGATTTAACATTCTCATTTCGTTTAGCATACACACCAGATAAGTTCTAGATATCAAATTACAAGTATGGAGTATTAAGCCCAAATTCTCAACCGTATTGAATGTCTCACATTAGTAAGCCATAATATTACATAATGGAACAAATGGTTCAATAATAATAATTAATATTACATAAACACATATCTCCATATTGAATGTCTCACATTATTAAGTCCAAATTCTCAGTCGTAGAAGTTAAGTTTCAAAAGTCTAAGTGTTTCTATCTTTTTATGTATTTTTGAGTGAATTTATATGAAGTCTTAGTGATATCCTGAGTGAAGCTCCTAGAATTCATAAGGTCTCAAGTTCTTGTTCTCCTATCAATGACTAATTTTTCCTTAAGACGGTCGTCATCCATCAATCATCGGGAATAATCATGAATATGAATAAAATAAAAATCTAGACCCTCTAGTCGGTCCTAAGGGACTATCCACCTAAAAGTACCAAAAAAAACCAAAGAAATCGAAATAAAAATAAAACAAAAGCATACAAAACTACTACAAGCTAGCAGGACGCAAGCCATACTTCTCAAAAAAAATTAAAATTTCTAGGACCACCATGAATAAATTTAGCAATCAAAGAATATATGGAACAAGGAAGTTCACTTCTCCCGCCCCACACTTAATCAATAACGCTATCTTCAGTGCTAAAACAATTAAGAACTAGTATAAAGGATGAAAGAACCCCATGGGACTAGTCCTCGTCATCCGTGGGGGCATAAGCAGATTTTCCCATCTTTGAATCCTCTCCATCACCAGAATTAGACTCCAAATAGGATTCAACTCGAGCATGCTCATTGTCAGTAGGATCGTCATCATCAAAGGGCTCCTCAAACCTAGCTCAACTTAGTAGATAGCTCTAAAATACTCACCCAATGGATAGTCGATGTTTAACTGATGCGGTTGATCCATAGTCACCCCGCTCATACTCAGCTGAAGCATTTGCATGCCATACAAGTGATTCAGGACATTATTGATGCGTGCATTGTGCGCACTCATAGATAGCACAAGATTGTGCAGACCCTAGGGCTCTTTTGTCTTTGTCACGTCTAGCCCCTTTGGGTCATACCTATACCTATAATCGACCACCTCTTTAATATATTGCACTCTTATAAATCGGGTCAGGATACCCCTAAAATTGAATCTCTTCCCCTTATTACCCTCGCTCACCTCAAGACTTCCCTGATAATCACTTCAACATTTATCGGCCTCCCAATCATCAAAGCAAATACCAGGCAAACTCTCTCCCTAGCCATATGTGTCACATGATTTTCAGACACCAAGAAACCACATACAATTTTTAACCATATTCTTGCCTCCCTACTCATATGGGCATACGAAAAATACATGTGATACCCGAATTGCTGGTGTGGGATCCGCTTTGCCACCGATATAGAGACAATAAGAGTATGTTAGATTTATCTATATGGAGTCCTAAATAAAATGTATTTCATCATTTGTGGGTCAACATTCGGAGTACCAAACAATCTATTCAGAGCAGGTGTGAAATTCACAATTTTCCCTTTTTTATTTTTACTTGGTTACTCTGCTCTTTCGATTACCAATTGGCCAAGAACTCCCTAACAAAATTTAAATTACACTCTTCAAGGTCATTGAACACAAAATCTAAACCAAGAGTATGTATTCTTGCTCTGTGATCCAACGGAGTCCAAATCGTTGTGCTGATTGTTGTGGTATGCTAGCATCCTCCATTGGTGCCTCTTGGCCCATTCTTACTCTCTTAGTACCTTGTCTTGAAGAAGCCATACCCTTCCCTTTGCTAGAGTTAGGAGACATTTTTGGTGAAATTGAATAAAAAAGGAAGTCTTTTGTTGTTTGGGTGAAGAAATTTTGAAAGATTTTAGGAGAAGATGAAGTTTTGAAGAGAATTTTGAGAGAGAAGAGGGGTGTGTGGCCCGAAATTGAGAAGAATGAGGGGAAATTTTAGGTTTTTCTTTATAAAAAACCCCTTTGGGTCAAGTCGACCCATTTTTTAAAACAATTTTCCACTTGAGTAGCGCGGTCCATGTCGAGGACCTCCTTAGAGTGGTCTAGCTATGCATCTTTGAGTCCCTTGGGGTGACTCTAATTCGCATCACGAACCTCCCTGCGGGGTGTGGTCTCCGCGTTGCGGTCCCCATTTCATGGACTACCCTTCGTGGCCAGACATGAATCTTTTATGCTCCAATTTTCTCCAACATTTATGTCTTAATTCCTGCACACTTGAACAAACAAATGAACTCTAATTTTTTTTAAATCAAAAATTTAAATTACCTTAGGTTGCCTCCCATAAAGTGCCTGATTTAATGTTGCAGAATGACGCAGGTATCTCGATTACTGAAAATTCATCACAATACCTAATCTTACTCAGGTGGCACTCCTTGTCTGTTGCACTGATCACAGATATGACCCTCAGGTCATTTGGCCTTTGCAAATATTGGAAAACCTTGAATATGACTTCCTCACCATTTAGGTGGAACTTATGTTCATCCCGTTCCACATTAACCAATGCCCTTGCGGTGTCCGAGAGCGGATGCCCCAGTATGATGGGGACGTCAAAATCAACTTTATAATCCAGAATGACAAAGTCTGTCAGAAAGATGAAGTCGTCCACTTTTACAAGGACGTCAGTTAATATGTCCACAGGTTTCCTTATTGTGCGGTCAGCCATGAGTAGCCACATCAATATTTGTTTGGGCGCTCCTAGGCCCATCTACTTGCACATTGCAGAGAGGCATCAAATTTATGCTCTCACCTAAGTCACACAGAGCCTGTTTAAAATTAAAGGACCCCACAATACATGGAATTGTAAAAGCCCTGGGATCCTCCTTTTTCATATCTAAGGAGTGTGTAACTAAGGCACTGTAATGGTGCTCTATCAGTGCAAAGTTTACCACTTTTTTCTTGTCACTAGATCTTTCATCCACTTTGTATATCCAGGAATTTCTCTAGAGCCTTAAGAAATGGGAGGTTTACTGATAGCTGCTTTAGAATGGTATGAATTTCTGCAAATTATTTTCTTTGGACTTTTTCTTACTCTACTGAGGGACTAGTCTCTTGAGGTTTATAGATTCTTTCTCTGTTGTAGAACCTCTATCTGTGGTAGGCTCCTCATCTAACATGATCCCGCTCCCAGAAGAGATGGCCATGCAATGACCCTCATTCCTAGGGTTTGGGACTGTATCACTTGCCAGAGTTCCTTTTTGTCTCTGATTAAGTGTTGTAGAGACTTTCCCCATCTGATGCTCCAACTTCTTAATGGATGTAGAATGTGAATCCACTAGTTGACTCAAACTCGATAATTCTCCGTGCATCTCTTTATTTCTTGCTTCGATAAAGTCAAGCTTTTTCAGCATCCTACTCCTTATATCTTCCATCCTTTCACTACTAGAGTCATTCACAGCTGGCTCTCTAGCCCTTGGCAGCACATACGTTCTATTCCTGTCATTTTTTGGGCTATCATGATTCCGCCAATTTCTTTGGTCTCTATCTCTAAACCCAAACCTGTCATAGTTGTTATTTCCATAGATTCGACCTTTATTTCCTTGGCCTTGATGCCAAGATCTTGGTTAGATCCTTAGGTGTTGGCCCTGAAATCCTCCTGATTGTTGACAAAATTAGCCTTCTCTTTCATATCAGGGCAGTAATCATCATACCTGGGCACTTTTTCTTGAGCATTCACCGCTTGCACCTTTGTGTATTCATTGTTGTCAGGTGCTTGGTGATCAGTTCTAATTGGGTTTTGAGTTGGGCTATATCCTGATCCCATTCTTCTTTTTCCCACTGCTTTGCTGACATGCCCCTAGAATAATTTATTGCAACAGCCTCAGTTTGTTGAGTGTGCCATGCCCTATTGGTCTTCATCATCTTATCTAGTATCTCACTAACCTTTGAAAAAGTATAAGCCATCATAGGCCCATCTGCTATTTCATCTGCTACAACTTTGTTGGTGGCGCTGAGTGACCTGTAAAATACCTCCAGAAGCTTGTGATTAGGGAACTGCTTCATCTTCTATTTGAATCTCTGCCACACATCATGTAAGGCTTCCCCTAGTACCTGTCTAAAATTATTGATCTCATCCCTCAACTGAATCATCCGTGAGGGAGGGAAAAACCTCTCTAAGAAAGTTATAGTCAGTTCTACCCAGGTGGTGATAAACCCTTATGGAAGCTCATTCAACCACAATGTAGCTTCCCTTGTCAGTGAGAAGGGAAATAACCTGAGTCTGTCACCCCTGGTAGTCTGTAAGCATTGCAGAATCCAGCGAAATTGATCAAGTGTTGATTTGGATCTTCACTAGACAAATCATTGAACAACTCGTTCATGCTCAGCAATTGCATCATTTACTTGTAATATCAAACTTAGCATTAGCTAGAAATGTGGGTGGGCAATGGCTCCAGTGTAACCAACTTCTTGTAGATCAAACTCTCACTCGAAGAGCACAGTTCGTACAATATTATGTCCATGATAACGAGGGGGTTTTGTTTGTTCTGTTTTGCCAAGGCGACAACTAATCCCTTGATATCAGCTGTCCTACAGCATCAGCTAGTTGAGCTTCTGTCATTATTCGAGATGGGACATCGGACTGAGACACGGGACCTAGAACCATAAAGGACTCCAAGTCGACCCATGGCATGAATCACAACAGCTAAATAGAATACATTAAAGCAGGAATTAATAACTTAACTTAAATAAGTGGAAGTTTGAATAACATAACATATATTGAATGATAACATCACATTTCTATATCTCAAGTTGAACACGCTAGTCTATGTCTGAAAAGCCTCTACTAATTGATGAGATGCTGGGACAAGCCCCCAACTATCTCTAAGTTTGAAACAAAACAACAATATCAAACTGAAATTATAGATGCCCTCAAACAATGAGGACTCACCCAAGGTAGGGCTGGACTGAGCGGATAAGGGAAGCAAGCTATCAGGGAGATTGAACTGGATCACCTGAACCTATATCATAAAATGATATAGCATAGAGTATTATGTTAGTACTTTAAATATACTAAGTATGTAAGATAAGTAAAACATGCTTAGTAAACGTCAGTTGAAATCATGCATATAAATCAAAGATCACGAGAGTAAGGATTGCATGATGAAAATTGAATCTGAGACATACATAGTAATTAACTTATTATCATATCCGAACTTAGTGACCCGAGGTTAGAAATAGAAATCATATGACTTTTCATAGCTGAAATCATAAGTAAAAGATCATAACTGATCATTGGGTCAAATCTATTGTAAAACATAATATCATAAGTCATGAACATGTGTAACTGAAATCATAAGGAACAATGAGAGACTTGTCATAACTGATACCATCACGATAGAGTTTACGTGATGCCCAACTATCACATTGAAGTGGGCAGAGTCGTCCAAAATCTTGCTAGGGATAATAATGATACCATGATATCAATATCAAGTCGAGACCCCTTGGGGGCAGGGGAAAACTCTCTTAAGAGGTCCTAATATATATATATATATACACACACACACCTACGTTGGTGCGTAGTTCTGAGACCGGGGAACCTTGGAACCCCAAGTCTACTCGGTGGTAGACACTACTCCCAAAAATATGTATAGTGCTCCCATTATTTTTCAACAAAGCTGAAATCATAATTATATGCATTGTCTGAAATTTGAACATGGGGAGTCTTGACTACAATGTTACCCCTAAAGATTTTTGGTAATTATTTGATGTTTGTATGCTATGTTAAGGAAAGTACGGGTAGTATATTTTCCGTAGATGACAAGGGAAATGTGTACGAATGGAAAACCGAAGAGTATGTAAAGTTCATAAGTAAGAGTTAACTTTAAATAACCATATCTCCTAGTATATAATAAATTAGAAGCCCCACGACCTATAAGGTGAAGGTGGTGAGTTGGTGGCTGTTTTGGCTGCACTTGGGCAGTGTAGCTGTGGTGAATTTGCTACGTTTTTGAAGCTTTACTAAGATACATATACATTCACTCTTGGTATGGATTAAACACAAGTATAAAAGGTAAGGATTCTACTACTTTACTTGCTTGAATTTTTTATTACAAGACTAGAAGTTGGAGGTGTGTTTGGTGTGTTAGTGAACTATTTTGTGGCGTTTTGGACAGCAAGGTTGCTGTATATTTGGACAATAAGTTGAGCTCAATTACTCCTATTTTTAACCAATAACAAATCCCCAGCAAAAGGTAAGTATTTCACCTCTTTTAAACCTCTCAAATTGTAAAGAAAAAATCTGGAAAATGGCAGCTAAGTGAGCTGCCGATGGACTGTTTGTGAGCTAAATATTGCTCATTTTCCTTAGGATTTTTGGCTGTTTATTTTTCTGGAATTATACTTCATATTGAGGGGAAGAATTACATCAGAACTAAGGTAAAATTTCCTCTTGTTTCTCCCTTAAAAGTTAGTGAAAACTAGTTGAGATGCCAGTTTCCCCATATTTTGACTTGTCCTCTAGGGGACGAAGATGGGATGCCAGTTTCCCCATATTTTGCCTTGGTCGGCTTTTATACACCCCCGTCGAGCGGGTACGCCCGGGGTGTTGATTCAGGAGGGAGACCTCCAGACTCAGGCATACAGTTATAGTCAGGGGCTCAACGGGCCCAAGTGCATACCCAGGGGCGGCAGGATGCTTATAGTTACTAGGGGAGATGGGATGACAGGGTAGGGCATAGATTGCATGTTGGTTGTACCTCCGCTTATGGGGCCAGGTAAGGTTTATGTGTGCTATGTTATGCTATGTTATGCTGGTATTATGCCATGTTAAGTGTTAGTTATGATAGATAGATAGTAGAATGCCACGCTACTGTGTGCAATTTAATTCTACTCCTATTCAGCATAGTTGAGGACAAAGCCTTGAACTCATACTTCTACCCGCTATAGCCCATACTTTCTACTCCCGCCTCTACTGCTATACTACTTTTTGTCAGTTATTTTCCAGTTGTTGTTGCATACCTGGCACTAGCTGCAACTGATGCCCGCTTGGGGCACTGCATTACTTGCCTGCAGGTACAATTTAGATGAGGAGTAGACCCTCATAGTTCCAAATAGCGATGGCTGCAGCTCACTCCTTTTATCCGGCTTCCGAAAGACATAGGTGTACTTTCTTTTGTTGTTCTCGTATGGGTAGGCAGGAGCCCTGTCTTGACCATCTTTTTATTCTCAAAGGCTTGCAGATTGTATATATTTTTCCTGTGGTTCATTGTACCGGTTGTGTGGGGCCGAGTGTATGTTTTGCTTGTATATATCGCCATGTGGGGCCTTATTCAAATGGGTAGTGGTGATCTTGTTGGTCACGCAGCAGTTTAGCACTTGTTTGATTCAGAAATAACTAGACAGCATGGTGGCCTTGTTGGCCCGCATAGGTTCCCTATTGATTCAGTTGTTATAGGTAGCTGTTGTTTTCTTATTGTGTGGCTATAGGCCTAGTCGGCCAGAGGCTGTATTTACAAACGCTATATAGCCCGCTGTTTTCTTGAATCCATAGTTAGAGCCACAGCTTGGCCCCAGAAGTGCTTAGGCTCATCTAGTCCAGCAATCCAGGTCCTAGTAGGGCACCAGGTGCTAGTCATGCCTCCCAGGTGGGGCGTGACAACTTGGTATCAGAGGAGGTCGTATCCTAGGGAGTCTCAAGTAAGCCGTTCTATAGAGTCTTGTCTATGGATGTGTTGTGCACCACATACTATAGATATTGTGAGGCTGCAAGGCATGATAGGATGGTTACTCTTTCTTATTATTTAGTCGTGCTATAGAGCGGTACAGTATAGGATTGAGTCCCTAAATCTTATCATACTCTTTGATTACGTATACAAAGTCAGATTAGCGATACGCTATCACAGGCATAAGATTGGATATAGCAAAGAAGAAGGCACCAGCCAGCTTGTAGGGTAACTACAACAGCAGAAGAAGGTATGAGGGACTCCCCAATATGATACCCTATCGGTACCATCCCCAGTATATTTCTATAACTTCAGAGTAAGAAGTCAGAAGCATAGCATATATACGAGTTGGGATTTATTCTTAGATATACAAGATCCGACTAAGATGATAGATAATATTGGATTATTAGAGAGATGAGAAAGAGAGGAAATGCAAGATTCCCACCTCCATCCTTTCAGATGTGGTACAGTTCCATGTCTTCGTTTTGTTGCAGTAAGAAAGATTATTCCCACCTCTTAGTTTCGATTCCAGTATAGCAAACGGCATAAGGATTGAGGCGATGTTGCCCAAAGGAAGTAGTAAGTGAATATGGATTGGTTGGATTCCGTAAAGTGTTAGAAAGAGTAAGGAGCCTTTATGATTACGTAAGTTGTGTAGACCCTCACGGTAATAAGTCAGAAGAGCAAGATCACTAGCTTACTCGAAGTGGGTATAGGAGATCTGCCGCGATAGACTTCCGTAATAGTCAAGTTCAAGTCGTAAAAGGATGAATGTGCCATAGCATGCTAACGACGACAGGGTATGTCTTGAAGATAATAGTTATAATCTTAGCTGTGATATCGAAAGACAGGGAGATTATATGAATAAGACGGGTCCGACTGCAAGTTAGAAGAAGCATAGGTTGAAACTTGACTGTAACCTTATTGACAATGTAAGGTAGGGTACCTTGAACCCCAAAGCTCATTTGAGGAAGATGAGGGTGAAGAGCATGAATACCAAATTTTGAGGGGAAATCAGAATCACCTCCAGATTGATAGAACATCGTGTATTAAGGACTAAACCTCGGACTGATAGCTAAGAGACAGTAATATTGTAGTTTAGAATGTTGTGGCAGGTCTGCCCCAAGGAGAAGGAAGAGGGTGCCAAATCCCAGAGACTCTAATCTAGTGTGGCCCAGATACAAGGTCCAATGTAGACAGTCACGGGGCCTTAATATAATGCTTAAGTAGGGCCACATGGTTCGTATGTTGACCCCATGTTGTAAGAGGGCGAAATTTCAAATAGTGTATCATAGCTAAAGTGTATGTGTTTGTTGCCTTAATGGGACGAAAATCAACATGAAATGGTACAGAGGACAGAGATATCATTAAATTGTAGGGCAAAGATATCATGTGGTATGAAATTCAGTAAAGCATGCCAGAGATTACGTATTACTACAAAATTCAGTATGGATTAGAAGTTTTTGATATATATATATATATATATACAGATATCAGATATGTTGTGAGGAGCGCCAATAGGGGTTACAACTCACACAAATTCTGTTAGCCGCTAGGAAGTATATACAGACATCACAGGACCCTCGCCAAAAGGGGACAAGTTCTAGACTTCAGAAGCTCACAGGAGTTAGTAGCCTGAATCTGGTGGTTAGATGATACGGGCGTAGTTAGATGGTCTAACGACTAGCTGGCGCCTGCATTAGCAGCATCCCTAAAGAACAAGAATGTTATCGCATGTGTGCCAAAACAAGAAATAAATACCAAATAAGCATACTCCAGAGTGTTAGCAACACAAAATTCTCCAGTATGTTAAGTGGGTCGTACATCGTTTTTCCATCCCACAGGGGTGAGAGTCAGCCTTAGTCTACCTAGCAGTTATCATGTAGAACACCCCGCAAGTCGCCCAGCCATCCCAAACAGACAAACCCGTGGTACCCCAAGAAAGGGTCCACATCAGTAGTCGGGCGACGAAATGGTACCCCAGCTGGTTTTCGTAAGATATTCAGATACAGAGTCCTAGGAGAAGCCCAGTCTTTTACAGAATTGCTCATAAGACCAAGAATTTCTCAGAACAAGGTATAGATCCGAGTGGATACGAACAAGGCATAAGGAATTGGTAGTACTTTGCTAGCACAATGTCTACTAAGACAAGGAAATTGGTAGGTCTCCTGTGAAGATCTAGAGACTGGTCGCTCGAGGGTAAGCCTGACTAAGCCCAGCTCTACAGTTGTCCAATTAGAATAACAAAGTAGTTAGATGTCCACAACTCCGCAGCTTATATGACACGTGATGCCCTAGTAGGACATGTAGAGCATTGTTAGACTACTTTAGGGCATTCCGGGTCATTCAACCCAAATATTCAATTATCCACAGTTATTCATTGCATTATTAGAGATCATGATCACTATTAGATCCTCTGATCGTGTACATGCACATGGTGCGTGCACGCCTATAGATTATTCAGCAGCAAGTAGCATTAGCATGCGGCCCAGAAGGACAGATAAGCTCTAGCTATACAAATAGATTACTTGTTAAGTCTGGGAGACAACTAAGATGATCATCAGTTATATAATTTCTTAAATGTGAATCTGGCTAAATTCAGTAACTATTTTGGGTCACATCGTGTCTGGCCCACACAAGTAGATACACAAAAATAAAAAAGCAGTGAAAACATGGACAGAACCACACCGATCGAGGTACGCTCGGGGTTATCCGGACTACAAAAGGTTTGTGAAAGGATTTTCCACTTTGCAGCACCTCTGACTAAACTGATGCAGAAAGCAGCAAAAATTTCAGTGGACTGAGTCATGAGAGTAGAGCTTCTAGGAGTTGAATGTGCGGCAGTGTCGCTGGTTAGAGTTGTTAAAAGACTATGACATGAATATTCTATTATCCCAGAAGGGCCAACGTAGTAGCAGATGCCCTCAATCGTGAATCTATGGGGAGTTTAGCATACTTGCAGCCCGAGCAGCGGATATTGGCCCGAGAGTTGCATCATCTAGCCAGTCTAGCCGTTCATGTAGCAGAAACAGGGGACAACAGAGCGGTAATCCAAAATACCATTGTGTCGTCTTTAGTTGTGAAGTAAAGGAACGGCAGTACTAAGATCCTAGCTCTGGTTCAGCTTCTAGTTCAGCGGAGAGAGATGACAGATTTTCAGATAAACCGAGGATGGAGTGTGGAGATATAAAGACTTCCTTGTGTTCCGATGTTGCGGTGGTCACAAAGCAGATTATGGAGAGGTACATTATGCTCATATTCTCTCCACCAAGGTTTGACAAACATGTGTCATGATGTAAAAGAAATCTATTGCGGCCAGGAATGATGAAAAGGATAGCAAAATTTGTAGCTCAGTGTCCCAATTGCCAACTGGTAAAAGCTGAACATCAAAAACCAAAGTGGTTGATTCAGGATTTAGCTGTGGCTCTATGGAAATGTGAAGTGCGAATATGGATTTTGTAGCGTGATTACCCTGCACCAGGCGAAGATATGATTCGATCTGGGAACTACGATAGATTGACAAGTCAGCTCACTTCCTGCCGCAAGGACTACCTTTCGCCAAGACTATGGTCACCGTATATCAAAGAAATAGTCAAAGGTATGGTATTTCATTGTCAATGAGCCCGATTAGAGGGAGAAGTTTGATGCCTACCCTTAATAATCATTTCGTAGAGACTTGGGGACACAGTTAACTTGAGCACAGCTCTTTCATCCTCGACAGATGGGCAGGCGTAACGCACTATTCAGACGCTCGAGGATAGAGGTTATGAGCGTGTGTGTTAGATTTTGGAGGTATCCGGGATGAACACTACCGCTTTTTGAATTCTCCTATAATACCGCTACCATTCAGTAATCCAGATGGCGCCTTATGAAGCGTTGTATGGGCGAAAGTATAGATCTCCAGCCGGTTGGTTTGGAGGCAGAAGAATCAACATTTATTAGGCCAGATATTATTCATCAGTCATAGGAAAAGTAAAGATTATCGTAAGACATTTACCGATCGCCGTGTTTCAGAAATCGTATGCTAACGTGCGACGCAGAAATTTGGAATTTAATGTTAATGAATGGGTATCTTGAAAGTTTCGTTGATAAAGGGTGTGATGAGATTTTGTAAGAAAGGCAATCTTAGCCCGAGATTTGTTGGGCCTTATCAAATCCGCCAAAGAATAGGCTAGGTGGCATGAGTTCAAACTTACCCCGCATCAGAATCGCCCACCCACTTTTAATGATCAATGTCGAGGAAATGCATAGAAGATCCAGAATTTTTCCAGTCTATGATGTTCGTGTTTACTGAAGAGCTGGCGTATGAAGAAGTTCCAGCTACTAGACCGATAGATTCGTAGGGATTGGAGAACTAAAGATGTGGCTTTGGTCAAGGTATTAAGAGGAAATGACTTGGGGAAGCGTAAGAAGATATGAAACCAGATATTCTCAGTTATTTCAGACTTAGTCAAATTCAGAGATATGTTGTTATTACTGTTTCTTTATATTTATGTGTATAAGCGAGATGTTAACTTCAGTTTAGTGAAATGAATGTTATAGTGTTGTGTCGAGTACTGTATTGACTTTTCTCAATTTCAGGCTTTTTGAGATAGTCAATATTACAGGAGGAAACTCTGCCAAAATTTTCAATGTTTTCAGATTGAACTGTAAATGGTACCTTGGCTGGGAAAAGCAAGCGTCCTTCCTGCGAGAAGAAGACATTCTATGATGAATGTTCTTAAGGGAGGGGAGGATGTTACACTCGTAAATTCTTGAAATTTAGATGGCCTATTCGCATGTTGGTTAAGAGTTTCCAAAGTTAAGGCTATTAGAAGGCCTCAGGAAGACCGACAAGCGCCGACGTTGAAGCATCGCAAGAGGAGGTCGGGCAGACCCCTCCGCGATGGCAACGTTCCACTGCAGGCGCGGCCCCTCCGCGATGGCCAACGTGCTACTCTTGGAGGGCTGTCCGGGCCCAAGTATATAAAGCCCCCTTCATTTTAATTTCATTATTTTCTATTTCTTTTCAGCAGTGAGCTAATAGAACAGAAAAGGGACGAGGGGCTGAGGTAGTTCATCCGATTACGCCGTCAAATGCGGTCTAAACTCAAATTAACTTCGTATACCGAAGTATAAAGCTAGAGAACATTCCCGCGGAGTTAGTTTCGCGAGAATCATCCAGCAAACAGCGACCCGCCGAGTCAAAGTAATTGAACTACCCAAACTAGTGTTAATACACTCCCAGCAAAGTAAGTATTTCTCTCTTCTCGACCTCCGAGAAATAGCGAAGCTGCCTCTTTCTTCGATGTTGCAATAGTGGTAGGTATACACTGGGGCATGTTTTCTTTATATATATTGATAGAATTAATTATTCCTTCGTGAATATGGAATTATAATTGGGAGAAATAGCTAAATATTGGTCGAGCTATGCTAGTTGGGCAGAAATTCGACAATTGAGGTATGTGAAGCTAGTTTCTTCGCAAGTTAGTAATTCCAGTAGAGCAAAGTAGTATAAATTCTAGTAGAAAGCCAGAAACAGTACAGCATGCCCAGCATGTAATTTAGTAAATTAGAAGGCCAAAGAATAATTGAAAGTTCAAATTAAACCTGAAAGCAAAGAGGTCTAAACATCTGCAGCAATAATAATAATATGAATTTTTAGAAAGCATGTTAGAAATAAAATCAAAGTCATGGAAATTCAGTTATACAACATGATTCAACAGAAGTATTATATCTTGTTTCAGTATCAGATTCCAGCACAGTGTGACAAATTATATATATACCATTATCACTCTAACATGTATTATATACATATACATTACTATCATTAGTTTCAGTATGTATCGTATGCAGTTAGTATTATCAGTTGAGACTTGACTGTATTGTTTTAGGTTGGATTACCTAGCATCCATGACCGCCCCATGGTTAATAGCTATATTGACTCCTCCACCAAAGGGCAAGGATACGCGCTCTACGGAGGGCATACCGCACTCCTAGGGTACGAAGACGGGATGCTAGTTTCCATATTTTTCCTTGGTCGGCTTTTATACCCCCATCGAGCGGGTATGCTGGGGTGTTGATTCAGGAGTCCTCGAACTCAGGTACAGTTATAGTCAGGGGCTCAGCGGGCCCAAGTGCATACCCAGGGAACCGACAGGATGCTTATAGTTACTAGGGGAGAAGGGATGACGGGGGTAGGGGCATAGATTGCGTGTTGGTTGTACCTTCCGGCTTATGGGGGCCAGGTAAGGTTTCTATGTTATGCTATGTTATATATGTTATGCTATGTTATGCCATGTTATGTTAGTTATAAATAGAAAGATAGTAGAATGCCAATGCTAATGTGTACGACTCCTACTCCTATTCAAAGATAGTTGAGGACAAGCCTTGAACTCATACTTCAGTCAGCTATAGTCTACTTCTACTTCAGTTCTATCAGTTATACAACTTTGTCAGTTATTTTTCCAGTTGTTGCTTTTGCATATCAAATTATAAAATTACTCGTTAATGCAACATAAGGTGGCTCTAAGAGAAACTTTGACGATGGTGGAGGACCCTCGAGTTTTAAATGGCGATAGAGCTTTCAGTCGCGATCTGGAGTGTTTGAAAAAGACAAAAGAGGTAACTTCTTTTGTTGTTCTGTGGTGACAGTCTACCACATCTTTTTTATTCTTAAAGGCTTGTAGATTGTATATAATTTTTTTCGTGGTTTGTTGTACTGATCGTGGGGCTGGGTATATGTTTTAGCTTGTATATAGAGGCCGTGCGGGGCCTTATTCAGTCGGTAGTGGTGATCTTGTTGGTCACGTAGCAGTTTAGCACTTGCTTTCTTGATTCAGAAATAACTAGACAGCATGGTGGCCTTGTCGGCCCGCATAGGTTCCCTATTGATTCAAGCTTGTTTTGGGTAGCCGTTGTTTTCTACAGTGGCTATAGGCCTAGCTTGTCAACCGGAGGTTGTATTTTTATAACCGTTATATAGCCCGTCATTTTCTTTGAATCCAGAGTTAGAGCCAGCCCGGCACCAGAAGTGCTTAGGCCCGCCTAGTCCAGCCTGTGTCCTAGTAGGGCACCAGTGTGTGCCCGTCATGCCTCCCGTGGGGCATGATAAAGGATTACCTTTCAAAAGTCGCTTATGTTTATTAGAGATCTTGAGTTATCTATACCTCTTGAGAATTGCTCAAGGATTTAAGTAGACACATCAAAGTGTTCTTTGAAAGTTGTAGATGTAAGGAAATCAACCTTAAGAGTAAAGGAGGCCCGTAGCAATGGATAGGGAAGGAGTAAATATTAGACCTTTTACAAAATGTGAGTTATATGCCCTCTATCCATAGTTGATTTCAAGAACCTTTGAGAGATGTCAAATATGAACAAGACGATGTTTAAGAGATAAGGTTGGAAATTAGGTAAAAAGGCAAGTGCGTATAAGAAACTTGAATAATGAAATACAATCCAGAGTAAATAATTAAGTAGGGAATTACGTATCCTAGTTGGAAAAGAATTTATGATGAATACGAAAAGTAAAGCCAAAGGTTGTTTTTAGATGATAAGTGTTACAATTTTTAATGAGTTAGGCAAATAACAAGATTACCTCGTTCTAATGACATTTAGAAAAAGGATTATAAATAAAGTTTGTTATGTTCAGCTGTGTTAAGCTAATGGAAGTCCAAAGAAAGTCTTAATTTCTTAATAACTAATTAGAATCGAATATTTTAAGATAGTGACTCAAGTTAAGGAGAAGTTATTCGTCGTCCTTTTAAACAATTATTTTGATTATTTGTTCTATGAGTTGGAGTAACTTTTCTCATGTTTTAAAGGATTTTTTTATTGGAATGTTCTAAACTGTTTATAATGTCAAGAAGATTTTCCTACGTTGTCCGGCTAACACTATAAGTCTTTATTTATCTTAAGGCAGCCCCTAAACAGTTGCCTAGAATTTGTATATTAAAGAGCTCCAGGTTTGAGATACACAAGTTATGTCTTCCCGTTCATAAGTTACCTCGAGATGTGATATCATGTGCAATGAAATGAGGTATGCCTACAATTCTTGATATGAAAGTATGAGAGTCAAACGAGTATAAGCACGAAATGAATGCTAAGATTGTTAATAGAAAATGTTAGGTTATGTGATTCCTCTCTGCTCCTCGTGTTAGAATTGCTAGGAGATGTTTAAAATAATGAACGTGAGTCTACACATGTCTTTATGATATTCCAGCTTTAGGAATATCCCTAGAATTCATTCACAAAAGATATGTATGTATTTAAATGCTAAATGAAAGACCCATATGTATGGCATAAATTGTAGTATTAGGGGTCGGGTAAGATCCTACACATGTTATAGTTATCGATCGGTATATTTTATGGTTTCCAAAGATTGAGATTGCTTGTATGAGCTCGCGCCTCCATTTAAGTGATGGTGATTATGATATTCTTTATTTTACCCAGCCAGGGTACATCGATCAAGATATTTTATTTACTCCTGGTGTGGTACAATGGCTGAGATATTTTTTATTTTACCCCGGTATGATACATTGGCTAGAGATATTTTTATTTTACTCCCGTGTGGTACAATCGTTGAGATAAGCTTTATTTACCTCGGTGTGGTACATCGACTGGAGATATATTTATTTTACCCCGGGTGTGGTACAATCGGCTGATGAATTTTATATATGGATTTATGCAGTTGCTGGTCGCTAAGTATTACAGTTATAGTTTCTTGCTTGTGCATTTTTAATTGCATTTTCATCTCATTATAGAGTTATTATCGCTCAGCTGTGGATTCCGTGTTGTTACCATTCCTTATTCTTGGTTCATTATCTTGAGTTCAGTTATGTTATAGTAAGTTGTTATCAATTATAGGTTGGTGGAGTTCCGGTTATATTTATCCTTTATATGTTTATGTGCTAAGTCAGTTATTACAGGATTTTTATCTGGCGGTTACGCTTTCAGCCTTACATACCAGCAGATTTCATTCATAATTTCTACGCCTCGCTGGGGACCTACCTCAGCTCCAGTAGGTAGAGGCCGGGATGGCTAGTTGAGTAGCAATTCATGAGATCAACGATAGCTGGTATGCTCCTTTCTTCCTGGATTAGGGCTTAGTTATTTATGCTTGAGTTTTTGACAGTTATGGGTGTCGGAGCCTTGTTCCACCACGCCTCGCCTTACTTTTTAGAGGCTTGTGGACTTAGTGTGTACAGTGATATTCAGTTTGTGGCCTCGTCGGCTTATTGTTGCTTGGTTTAGAACACTAATTGACTTGGTTGTATTTCGATTATTTACCCCGTATTGTTGAGACCTTATGGGTCCAGCTTTATTCTTCAGCTTGATTGTGATAGGCGGCCTGGATTGCCTATGTTATAGTTATAGATGTCATATAGCCATCTTCTCGATCAATCATGAATAGAGTGCCAGTTGCGCCCTACCCAGTAGTTAAAGTGACTTACAAAATATATCATAAGCTACATTGGGAGTCTTGACTCCAAAACATATGATAAGATGATCTTATTTGCCTTGGCTAAATCATGAAAACATATTTAACTTGTGTTGGCTTGCCTTAATCATAAAATCATGCATATTGAAATAAGCTTCATAAGCTAAACACAACTGACATGAAAATTTATAAACATTCATTCATGTTAGATATTTTATCATATTTGAAATTTTGAATCACAAGCTTGATTTCTATAAAATTTTCATAATAAAGCATAATTTCTAATAACTTGAAATTAAGAATTTATAATCAATTTGTGTATAAAATCTACTCATCAAACTTAAACATGCTTTAAAACATAAGATATTACACCCATAAACATTTCATAGAGAATTTCATAAAATTGGGTTAAAACCTTATAAATACATATACTTGAATAAGAAATTGAATTCATGAACTTGAGGAGAAATTTGGGCGTGAGAGTGAAAGGAAACTCTCATTCTTACTATACCTGCAAACTTATTCTCAAATTAACCTTGAAAGCCCAAGAGGTTTAAAGAATTGAGGGAATTCTAGCTTGATCTTCAAAGAGAAACTCAAAACTTTGCATGCATGGGAATCTAATAACTTGAGATAGGCTAAAACCACTTAAAACACTCCTTTCAAGTCTTAAAATGATTTAGCTTAGGACTTAGAAGATTAGAAATTATGAAAATAATTTCTAAATAATTCACTTGAAAATGGACACTTGCCAATTACAACGATCCATCCTCCGACGAAGTCATTGTAAGATACAACAGATCGTTGATCGCCTACACCCTAGGGCATTCTGAACTCGGATGATCCTTCACCAATGATTGACATGATGGGTTGTTACTTCTCTCCAATGGGTCATTGCATCTTCCCGTTGTATCTAAAGTACATTCGATATTCTGCTAAGGTTCTAACCAATGAATGCTCTGGATGAGTCATCATACGAAACGCCAAATCTTTACTTCCATCCGTTTCTTCTAGGGGAAATTCTGTCACTCTTTTTGATTCTCTAACCGAAGAACAGTTAGGACAAGTCATTACTTGGAACAACGGCTCATCGCATCCTCTTGTCATCACTAACTTGGGATTTTGGACATTTCCTAAACACCACTAATGGCCATTCAGGATGATTCGTTGGATCTTCAACAAGTCATTGCTAGGCACGTTGCTTGCTGGAAATTCTAACTAGGGACTTACCAATTTGAGGGACACAACGGTCATTGTTCCCACAACGACTCGCCCCTTGCGTCTTCCATGACTTTGATGCAATTTTCCCGATTCCTCTAATTCAACTGGTCCATATTAGGGACTTCCTGGTTGTTACATTATCTCTCCATTTGGAACATTCATCCTTAAATGTATATTAAGCATATTGAAAAGCTAGGTAAAACTACAATCCCAAACTGAATTACCTGAAGCTGAAAACTCAGATGAATCGGGATCGACTCCTACCGAAATACATGACTGCTCAATTCACAAAACATACATACAAGTAATGATATGGAAATAACTTAGAGACTGAGTTTGACATGAAATTGAATAGGGTACTAAGGAGGAAACTGATACCTTATACTGGAATTGAGCTTGAAAGGAAAATGTGCATTTCCAGCCATTATATCTCGTTTTGGCTTCCCATGGATCCCTCAACAACCGATTCCTCCATAAGACCTTCACTGAAGCTACTTACTTGTTTCTCAACTTTCAAACCTAACAATCAAGAATCTCAACCAGAACCTCCTCATAAGTAAGGCTATCCTTCACATCTATGCCCTCTATCATAACAACTAAGGCCGAAATACCAATGCACTTCTTCAAGAGAGATACATGAAAAGTTGGATGTACTAAGCTTCTCAAATCCGCTGGTAGCTCCAACTCATATGTCACCTACTAACTCGCCTCATAATCCTATATGGATCAACAAATCGTAATTAATCTTTCCTTTCTTCCTTGAACCTCATTACTCCCTTTAATGGGAGACACCTTAGAAATACCCAATTGTTGACCTCAAACTCAAGCTCTCTCCCTCTAACATTCGTATAAGACTTTGATGACTCTGAGCTATCTTCAGCCTTTCCCACTAAGTTGACTTCTATAGCCTCATTAACTGAGTCTGGCCCTAACAAGATAGCTTCACCTACCTTAAACAATCCAATGGGTGATCTACACCTCCGCCCATAAAGAGCCTCAAACAGAGCCATATAAATTCTGGAGTGGTAAGTGTTATTTTGGCAAACTCGATGAGAGGCAAGTGATCATCCCAACCAATGAGTCGTTGTTAGAAACAACAACTCATTGTGAGAGTCATGTGTGAGATCTCTGAAATCCCCTTCCAGTGAAGACGAGAGAAAACAATGACTCGTTGCTTCCAATGAGTCATTGTCACCCATTGTTCAACTTAGGCATTTCTAGAAAATCCTCTAATGAACCTAACGACTGGACACGACAACCCGTTGGTTCAACCAATGAGTCGTTGTGTCACTCGTTGTTTGGTCCCTTAGTTTTCCTTGCCCAATCACCAAGGGAGGAACCAATGACCCGTTGGTTCATCCAATGATCGTGGTATTCCCCGTTGCCGTAACCAATGAATCTAGACCCACGCAGTCAAAACTAACACTGGTCCAACGAGTCGGGTCTCAACCAATGACTCATTGGGTGACCCATAACCCCGATCATCCAGATTCCGGCATTTAAATCCCATGGTTACTTTTGTAATTTCCCACCTACCTAGTCCCTAAAGTATGTCATTTTAGGTTAACCCGCCGGGTTTAAGGGAAACCATGGTTTCTCTCATTTTTCCTATCTCTCAACAGCTAAGCGTAGAGTTCTCTTTAGGCAGGTTCAGAGCAGAAGAAGTGCTGATTCACCCCAAATTTGTCAAGGAATTATCTTGGGTTTTCCCATCTCCGTGCATGTAGGAATTCAACAAGGGAATAATTCTTCCCTTTGTGTCCCCAAATTCCAGCCTACTTTCTCTATCATTTCTAGCCCTGGAATTATCGAATGTTAAGAAATTTTAGTCATAATTTGTCTAATCCATGTGGAATGTTACTTAATGATACTATAGACATTTTCCACTAGTTTGTAATCGAAATGATGTTTATTCTTGTAAAGTGAAATTTATCCCTATTTTGAACTAGAAAATCTTGAAATTTGCAAATGGTTTTTGCATATAGAAACTTTGCTTTGATTTTATCAGTGTTGGGACTCCTCATGTTCTTAGTAGCATTCAAAATAAATTAGATTATTGTCAGCCCGCTTTTAGCCAAAATGTTAAATTCTCGAGGTGTCGTACATCACAGCTATCGAATCAGATTCAGAACTTAGTTTTTAGTAGTCCACTAGGCGCTCATGACACTTTATACCAGTAGCTCTGACTAGCCTTAAGACCCCATCTTCATAGTACAGTTAGTTCTTTATACGGTTATGACGCTCTAGATAAGCAGCCTACATTTTAGAACCCACTTCCGTAATCTGGGTTCTGATAAGACTCTCAGGGTGCTTTCAGATACGTATCCCTAAATAGTCATGGGCCCAGTTTCGAGCTATCAGCTTAGTAATCAGTCTTGGACTATGCAGTGAGAGTAGGACTTAGCACCGGGCGAACCGGGTTCCAACAGCACTGTTCCTTAATTACGTTGCCACCGTAGATTTCAGTTTTATTGGCCTTATGGCCCCAGACTCTTATTATCACCCAGTTCATGCCTTTATATCCTAGCAAGGTATATTAGGTCCTTCCGATGGGTGTATACATCGACTCTACGCCTATCTCAAGTGGTTATATGTCGGTTATAGACTCTCCCGCTAATCAGCGTATTTTTGTTTCAAATTAGTTCAGTTCAGTATCTCAGAAATAGGGCATGTCATTGACTATCAGACAGGGTCTTTTAGACCATCTTAGTTATTTCAGTTATTCAGTATAGTGGCTTTAGTTGGTCATTGCATGTCTTTTTCGCCCAGCACCTTATTCCATCGTGTTATGTTTTCTCCCACTTACTCAGTTCATTCAAAGTGCTTACGCATACTTTTATGCTATATCATTTTATGATACAGCTGCAGGATCTCGTCTCAGCCTCGCTAGCCGACGCTTCTTCGAAGATTTCATGTTCTAGTTGGTAAGTCCTCATTCTTCGAGGATAGAGATTATTTAATTCAGTTACATTTTTTTCCTCTTATTTAGATTTTGGAGTTAGCTGGGGCTTTTCCCAACATCTTATCAGTTGTAGTGGCTTGTAGACACATATATGGTTTTTCAGACCGGTAGCTTTGTTCAAATATTTTCAAATATTATGAACCAAATTTTATTCTCTAAAATGTTTATATTTTTTCTTTAAACTTCCGCCGTATATTTATATGTTAGTCAAAATGCTAGTGTATGATAGACCAGGGGTTGAATTGGGTTACTTGTAACTCCAAGTATCGTATCCCCTGTAACTCGTGTGACAAACTTGGTATTAGAGCCAGTTTAGAGTATCCTCAAATGTGAAAGCTGCATTGAGTAGAGTCCTCTTCTACGGGTGTGAAGTGCGCCACACTTTTGACGGGGAGGCTATGAGATGTTATTAGGAAAATCCTTATTTCATATTCCTTATCGTGTGTTGAAATTCAGTTCCAGAATCATCCTCCTAACTTGTGCTTTGTTTCGTTTGAATCATGCCCATGATTGGTAACGAAGGAGGGTCGGTAATCTCACCGACCTGCTCCACCAGCCCCGGAAGCCCCTCAAGATGACTCAATGTCTACCGCAGAATTCAGGGGCGGCCATTTAGCTGCTCACTCAAACTGTTACCAACCAGGAACCAGCAGATGGTTCCAATCAACAACAAACCCACAACAGCCCCCAAGTGTGACTTCACCCGATGAATCCTCCATATTTTCATGGATCTAAGGTGGGAGAGGACCCACAAGGATTTGTGGATGAGATTAAAAAGATCACCCGAATTATGGGTGTAAGTCCCTCAGAGAGTGCCGATTTGGCCGCCTACTAGATGAAAGGGGTAGCCCAAATCTAGTACGACAGCGCTGGAAGGAGGGGAGTTAGCGTAGGCAAGACTGTGAAAATGGGAGGAGTTCATCAAGCAACCTTCCTGGACAAATTTTCCTCGGGTGCTCAGGGAGGCGAAAGTAGCCGAGTTCATGAATCTAAGACAGGGTACCGGATAAAGAGAAGAGAGTATGCTCTAGAGTTCACCAGTTGTTCAAATACTTCTGAGAGATGGTGGCCGAGCCAAGGGCTTGCATGCCGATGTTTTTTAATGGGGTGTCGAACCTGGTCCTCAAAGAGTGTAGGACAACGATGTTGATTAAGGATATCAACCTCTCCAGTTTGATTGTCTCTCGCCTAGCAGATTGAGGCAGAAAACCGAGGGACATGGAGCGAAACAACAAGCAAAAAGGACTCGGCCAATCCGACTATGGCCACCAGAGATTTGGCGCTTTCAGCAGCCACCCACAACAGCAGCAGCAACAGAGGTCTCCAACACCTAGCTCAGCCAGCAGCCCTACTTTCCTATCCCGCCAGATCGTAGGGGTAGAGAATCTATCTCTATCCAGCTACAAAGGTTGGACAATGATATCCACTTTGCCCTTAGTGTGGCAAGAATCACCAAGAAGAGTGTCTTCAAGGTCGAGAGGGCTATTTTGGTTGTGGAAAGCTTGGTCATCAGCTTAAAGAATGCTCGTTGTTCGGTGTCTTTTGGATGACTACACGCAAGTGCATGTGGTCGAACAAGTAGTAAAATGGCTCAAGTAAGCCAAGTATCGATCCCACAGGACTGACCAAGGTATCAATCTAGCCGAAGTGTCAACAATAAACTTTAATCCTCTAAAATGCAGACAACAGTGTACAGAATATTTTGAGATTTTTGTTTCCTAATTTATACTAAATCTAAAATGAATATGGGCAATGTGAGTCTCGAACTATAGTTATGAGCATGCCGAAGCTAAAACGAACATGTGGAGAAATAAATTAATACATAATTTGGATTAATCTTTCCTCTGGTTGCTAGTCAAGAATTATTGCCTATGGATTAGTATTTAACCCAACTTAAGAATCATGAACCTTCCACCTATATTTCTGTGATAAAAAAGAAATTCATGCTCTAGCCATACAAAGCTGATTCCGTAATTGACTAATACGACTCTGTGTATATTTCTATCCTCAAGGTAAATCAATTCTCAATTTTCCCAAACTAAGAAAAGATCATATCCTATCAATTCACAACTTTCCAATTTCTTGCCTTCGAGTGAAAACCGGACTTTTTAGATATACATTAACATTTCGGGCCACATTAATGCAGTAAGAACAAGAATTAATAGAACAACCATGGAAGAAAAGATGAAAACCAAATGATCAATAGTTACATTTCCTCACTACAAATGTTCTTAACTCAACAAGAAGTGGATTTAGCCACCATTTGTGGATTAAACATCATCAAATGAGTGTAAATCATACAAACAATTGAAATAAAGGGAGAAAGAGATAGAGAAGAACCTCAGGATTTTCGTCCCCTCAACCGCCCGTAACCCACGTTCTTGCTTCACCAAGTCCGAATAATTAAAATGAACCTAAGTGTTCTTTTATACTGGTGGGAATTTTTCCTGAATAATAGCAACGTGTCACGGAGTGCATCGTGGAGCACTGCCCCGTGACACGGCACGAACGCCAACCCTCACTGAATCCGGCCCTCCAGTATCTATGCCCAACGTGGGCCACTACAAGGCAATGCAGGGCTTGGCCAACGTGCCACGGCTCCAACGTGCACCTTCACTAGAATTCCATGTTCCAGGTAATTATGCCTAACGTGCCACGGAGGCAACGTGGACTTCCTCTGAAATTGGCCAACTTTTATCATCCGGGGCAGAATGCATCCGCGATGGCAACGTGACACGGCTCCATCAGCGGAGCCCTCCCTTTAATTCCCGTCTTGGCCTTTTCCCTGCTCGCTCCCAAGTCCATTCCTGATTTCTCCCCAACATGCATCTTAGCTTCCTAAAATTATATTTTTCTTGCAAAACAACACTAATCATGTTGGTTAGTATAAATTCACACTTTAACTACAAATTACATGATAATGCACAAATAACGATAGATAAACAAGACGGTAATAAGCATTTGAGTATCACTTGTTACAATTTGGCCCAAGATCACTTACCCTACACTTAAAACCTTGTTCGTCCTCGAACAATAAACTCACATCTCATGCAATTGACACCCACGCATAGCTACTAAGCCTGACAATTCCAAATACGGTTATACCGATTATTTACTATAGAAAATCATCAAGAAAACATGCATAGTCTCATCAATACAATGACATTCAACACATCAAGACCTCCTAGGACTCAAGAATCGACTCTCAATATCAACAAACTCATGCAAATCAGCTGGATCAAAATATCCGACACGACCCACCTCGGTCAAGCATGTGCCCTCGTCAACACAAGAGAAATTCCCTCTTTGCAATTATATGAACTCAAAAAAATTACATGCAGGGGCATATAAATACGATTTCACTCTCTCTCCCAAAGAATTCGCATGCATCATGTCATGGAACGGCTTGCCTCTAGCACACTCAATTAATATAAGGACGCGTGATGTAAGATCACGTAGGACTTAACGTGGTTGTAATGTAAGCTAGGTAACTAGTAAACATCACAACTAACAACAACAACTAGCATCCTGTCGCTTTTCAATCCATCCCATCAACATTATGGGCATTGTTTCTTCCTTCATCCTCCCATTCTTGAAGTCTTTCTTATTTTTACCATTTCTTTAAGCACACTTGACTAAATAACAAAGATTAATTATACATCTTCATTTTATTTAATTTACAGCAAGTGCACCTTTGACCTTTTCTTTTCTTTCACAACTTCAGCTTTTTCTTTCTTTTCACAATTCTCACTCCTTGATGACCGTGGAAAATTTATATTTTCTTGAGCGCTAAGTGTTTTGGATCAAATTCACGGAAATGAAAATAAAGGGTTAAGCTCGGTTTATACCTTTCGACGAAAGAAAAATAGGCTAAAGGCTCAATGGGCTAACTCGGATTGACATTCAAGGTGGGTATGATAATGAAAAAAAAATCCTAGCTAAAACAAAGAAACGCCACATCTTTCCTGCACTACACTTCCTTCATTTCGTTTCGTACATACACCAGGCAAGTTCTAGACAATTCACAATAGCATGGAATAATTGAAACCTCACTACACACTCGTTGTAATATGCTCAACTCAAGAAATATTCATAGACTCTTCAATCAGCTAATTACAAGAATTCAAACATTAAGCCTCAATCACACCGAATCGAACTCATGGCCTAGGTATCCTTTCAACATATTTACAAAGTTAAAAATGCTTTCATACGAATCACTCTTGTATTCTAAATATCTACTGTACAATGACAAAAATAATTTCGCACCTTAAAATAGCGACAAGATTGGGATACAAACAAACAAAAGAAAAATAAATGAAAGAAAAAAAACTACTCCTATCGACTACATTTAACTTAAGACGGTCGTCATCCATCAATCATAGGAACGGTCACTATTTACGACTCTCTGGTTCAATGTGGGACTATTCTGGTAAAAGAATAGAAAACAAACGCCGAGAAAACCCAATCATAAAAATAATTTAACTGAAAAAAAGATTTTTTTAAATATCGATAATTTCGAATAAAATATTTACACAACCAACATAACAACATTCAACAGCACACAAAAACTTCACATTCATTACAATACCGAACATACACACAAAAATCCAAGGGTCACAATTCTTTCCAAGCACAACAGAACATGAATAATAAATAATGACAAGACAACAACCAGCACCTAACTACTTCCCACCCACTTAAAACCGAACACTCATCCCAAATGTTCATAAATTCAACACAGCACAAAAGTGCAGAACTCCTGATCAATCGAAGTATTCTACTTCTTCGTCAGGTGCCGCTGCCTCGTCTCCCATATCTGAATCGCTCCTCGCCGCCCTCATCCGACTCAACATCGAGTCCTCACGACGCGGTCTCCTTGGTGGGGACGTCATCATCCACAAGCTCCACTGTGCCGGCCCCACCTGACATAGAGCCCTAGCATTTTCGCCAAGGAAGGGGGTAGTCTTAAGTCGGCCTGCCACAGCTCATCCTCTGGTGCCGGCCTCCCGCCTCTATGCGCAACTGGAGCATCGCATCCCGAACATGCGGTCCATGTAGCTCAATCATCCCAGCATGTCTCGGCTAGTGTGAGAACCGGCCCGTGAGTGGTGTCGGGTGCCTTGGTCTTTTGTGACGTCCACGGCGTGCCTATCCATCTGCGGGATGTAGTCCAGGGCCTCTTCCTCAATATCTAGGCCCCGCAGAACGTGGCCGCAAACTCCCAAACTCCGTACTCGTGCTCCTTGATGCAAACGGGTTTCTCTTCATGGCGGATATGATCACCGCCCTAACATTGGACTTCCAGCCTCATCGTGTGGCATAGACCAAGAACACGATCCCGGGTGACATCCGCCATGTGCACCCCTGGAATCGTGCAGGAACAAACAATTTTAAGCTAGATCCCGGGCTTCCCCTGCTCATCTCGCGAGTAGGGCAGTTGGTTCCATGGTAGCCCTCTCCCTTTATGCCTGCTCCAACATGATGGGAGAACGGGCTCACACAGAGTGCGCCCGATATCCGCATATGGTGGAGTGATGTTCAATGCCGGAGTACATGGGCGTCTGTGTCCTGCGCCCCCAAACTGGCATTAAGGTGGTGGGCTCAAAAGTGACAATTCGCTCCCTTATCTTGATGGTGTGATCGCGGAGCGTCGGGTTCCGCTGGCGTAGAACTCCCGACCTAAATGGAGATTGCACTCTGGGCTCTTCAAAGATGAAGTTCAGCCTGATAGCGTCAATCCTGTGTACGATTCTGGGGAATTCGTGCCAATGGTTCCTGCAATATGCTCCCTGGGAAGTATTTGTTCTCCTTATGTTTCAGGTACCACTTTTCCCTTCACGTACCACCCATCGGGTTCCGTATTGATGGCGTTGGCCACGTGAACCGCTGGTGCCGCTGGGACCGCCGGCCCGGCCTGATTCTTTTTCCTCCCGGCGCCCGATGTAGATGCCCTTACCTTTGTCTTGTTTCCGCTTGCCATTGTTCCTGTCAAATCAAGCAGACAGTCCTAATGTTAAATAAATTAAAATTAGCATCGGCTATTAGTTGGGTTAAGCTAGGCCACCCCACACTTAGTCTTAGCCACACTTACAACATTACGGCAAGACAACTTCTCTTTTCCAATTTAAAAACAAACAACAAACAACCAAAATGCCTCGTTCATTCAGAGAATTCGACAGTATAAATTTTATGTACTACTCAGACTTCATACGCCTAATCACAATATTACCATCGATAACATTTCATCACATAGCACTTAGCGAAAATTTCTATCAACAAAACCTATGCAATTCACCCATTTCTATGCAATTTCAACAATTTCATTCTCCCGAAAAATCCATCGCGTCTTTAGCATATTAACATTAAGCACAACGCACTTACCTCACCCAACATGCACAACCCAACAAGACTTTCATATTTCAACCCAATTTAACTTCTTCATATTCAAATTCTAACCCTAGCTACAAATTTCACAAAAATTCAATCAAGCATGTATTTATCGAGTTCATACAATCACAACGATACTACGAACATCAATCAACAATAACTCAAATGAATTCAAGCTCAATTTATACTTAGGGCAAGGTTTACTCACCTCTCATGCTTAAAATCGAAAAATTAAGCAATAATTGAGATAAAGTTGAAGAACACACCTTGAATTCGATGGCTATCAAAGAAAAGTTGAAGAAACATGCCTAGGTCCGTGCAAGTGTCATGTTGAGGAAGGAAGGATTTTTGGGTGTTTGTTGCGGAGGGGGAGAAGGAATGGGGAAAATGAGGAAATCAAAGTTGTGTGCTGCATGGGCTCTTCCGGCGACCCGGTGTGACCCGATGCGAATAGTTTTCAACGTGTCACGGAGGGTAACGCGGAGCACCCCTCCGTGACACGGAGCCATCGCATGGGTGTTCTGGAATTTTAAAATCCTAAAATCCCACCTCAACGTGTCACTGATAACGCCGTAGGTCTCTCCGTGACAATACCTATTTCATCACAGGCTCACCGTTGCCACTTTTTATTTTTCTCACTCTACTCTTTTCTCCTTTGCATTCTTTGCATTTTTGCCCTCCGTTCAACCTGAAATTCATCTACAACAAGAAATTGGTTAGAATTTCAAGGTTTTGAACACAACACAATATTATTATTTTTTTCTTTATATTTACATTTTTATATTTTATATTTTTTTTTTCTTTTTTCTTCTTTTTTAACTAACTAACTACTTCTATTTATCAAGTATTAAATAATCACGGGCCAGTTTCCCCGTGAAGCGCCATTTTATGTCGCGGCACGACATATCAAGTTTCACCACTTTTTGCTCCACCTGAGGATAAGGATCTCACCCCTAATTTCTTCTCTAATTTTCTCCTTATGCTCCCGGGTGGTGGTGAAAATTATATGACCAAGCAGTAACTGTTGCCGTTTGAACTTATTGGCCCTCAAGTAAGCGAAGTCATTTGTCTCTCCGAGTCAGCAAATTTCAAAATATACGGGGCTTGGTCCTCCTCTAGACATTTCTCTATGGTTTAGAAGACTTATTTCTATGTCGTCACCCAAACTCAATGTCCAAAAATGCCGAGTGGGGTCCACTACACCTCGACTTTGAAACTGCATTGTGATTGACCTCCTTACTTGTATACACCTTCTTCAAACAACATCTGTCTCTCCATTAATGTAAAATGGGTATACTTATCTCTTCTTCCCCGAATGAACTTTCCATAAGTGTGAGCCCATCACGGGACACCCAAGAGATTCTAATTGTTGGGCTTCATCCAAAAATTCACCCTTGCCTTCCTCTTGTAGTTCCTCTTGAATATCACCTAAAACTGTTACCTGCAATTTATCACAAGCTTTAGCCTCAGTAATCATCTCCGTGACTTTGACGCTCATCCACTTCTAAGCCTCGCATTATCCTCTTGCTGACTTTCACACGCCATTGCCTCCTTCATTGCTTCCCCGATTGCTCAAGGAAGTTGTTTCAGCATGTCTTCTATTCGAGCTTTATGTCCCAAGTCCTCATTTTCTGCATGCCTATATTCATCAAAAACAACAGAAGGATCATAGTAGGGCTCGGGAGGGGGAGTATGGCCCGATAGCTATCTCAATGGACATCTTGACCACCACATCTATTGCACGTGTTACAGTGTTGTCGCGCGGTGTCCTCCGCATTCAAACAAGATTCCCCAAAATATGAGTATCCAATTAAATCCATTTGTAAGTATAATTTGTTGTCATGCCAAGAAGGGTATCCAAAAAAATAAAAAAGAATTAAAACAAAACACTAAGACTGCTGCCAAGATTATATAGAAATGTTAAACTAACACTAAGAAAACAATTTTACCATCACGTCCCCGACAACGGCGCTAAAACTTGTTTGGTGTCTTTTGGATGACTACACGTTATGCACATGGTCGAAAAAGTAGTAAAATGGCTCAAGTAAGCGTTATCGATCCCACAGACTGACTAAGGTAACAATCTAATCAAGTGTCAATAAACTTTAACTCTAAAAAATGCATAACAGTGTAAAGAATATTTTGAGATTTTTGTTTCCTAATTTATACTAAATCTAAAATTAATATACAATGTGAGTCTGAACTATAGTTATGAGAATTCCAGGCTAAAACGAATATGTAGAGAAATAAATTATCAAACAATTGATTAATCTTACCTCCGGCTTCCAAGTCAAGAATTATTGCCTATGGATTAGTATTTAACCCAACTTAAAAATCATGAACCTTCCACCTACATTTCTGTGATAAAAAGAAATTCATGTTCTAGCTACAAAGGCAATTGCACTGACTACTACGACTTTCGTATATTTCTATCCTTCGAAGGTAAACCAATTCTCAATTTTCCCAAACTAAGTAAAAGATCATATCCTATCAATTCACAACTTTCCATTCTTGCTCTCTCGAGTGAAACCGACTTTAGATATACATTAACATTGGCCACACATTAATGCAGTAAGAACAGAATTAATAGAACAACCATGGAAGAAAAGATGAAAAACCAAATGATCAATAGTTACATTTCTACGCTACAAATGTTCTTAACCTCAGCAAGAAGTGGATTTAGCCACTCATTTGTGGATTAAACATCATCAAATGAGTGTAAATCATACAAACAATTGAAATAAAGGAGAAAGAGATAGAGAAGAACCCTAGGATTTTCGTCCCCTCAACTGCCTGTAACCGACGTTCTTGCTCCACCAAGTCAGAATAATTAAAAATGAACGTAAGTGTTTTATTTATACTGGTGGGAATTTTTCCCGGAATAACAAGCAACGTGTCACGGAGTGCATCGCAGAGCACTGCCTCCGTGATACGGCACGAACGCGAACCCTCACTGGAATCTGGCCCTCCAGGTATCTATGCCCAACGTGCCACGGCGTGCAACGCGGGGCTTGGCCAATGTGCCACGGCTCCAAAGCGCACCTTCACTGGAATTCCATGTTCCAGGTAATTAGGTCCAACATTCCACGGAGGCAACGCAGACTTCCTTTGGAAATTGGCCAACTTTTATCATCCGGGGCAGAATGCATCCGCGATGGCAGCGTGACACGGCTCCATCGCGGAGCCCTTTTAATTCCTTCTTTCCTTGGCCTTTTCCCTGCTCGCTTTCGAGTCCATTCCCGATTTCTCCCAACATGCATCTTAGCTTCCTACAATTGTATTTTTTCCTGTAAAATAGCACTAATCATGTTGGTTAGTATAAATTCACATTTTACTACAAATTACATGATAATGCACGAATACCGATAGATAAACGAGACGAAATGAAGCATTTGAGTATCACTTGGGCATATAATTCTACCCAAGATCACCCGTCAGTCGGACGGGGAAGGTCACAATCCACTACCTCAATAGCTCCAGCAGGCCAACCATCTTAGTAGGCTAATACATCAGGTACAGAGGGCGGTCAACGCCAAAACCATTTTTATGCATTATCATCTCATTAGGGTCAGGAGAATTCATCGAATGTGGTCATGGGTATGTTATGTCTTTTCCACCTAGATGTATATGCCCTACTAGATCCAGTGGCCACACTATCACTCGTGACTCCATACATAGTTTTTCAGTTTAATATCAGTACAGAGGTCCTTTTAGAACCATTTTCAGTCTCCACCCCAGTTGACAAGTCAGTTAGAGCCAGCCAGGTGTATAGAAACTGCCCAATCTCAGTCTTCAATAAAGTCATTCCAGCTGACCTTGTAGAGTTATACATGGTCGACTTCGAACTCATTCCTGGCATGGATTGGTTACACTCCAGTTATTCCTCAGTCGACTGCCGAACTAAGGTCGTCAAGTTTCAGCTCCCTAATACGCTAGCTCTAGAATGGACGGGCAGTAGTTAAACGCCTAAGGGTAGGTTTATTTCCTACCTTAACGCCAGGAAGCTTATATCTAAGGTATGTATTTACCATCTAGTTCGGGTCAAGGATTTTGACTCTGAGACCCTAACTATCCAGTCAGTCCCTATTGTCAGCGAATTTCCAGATGTGTTCCCCGAAGATCTTCCCATAGTTCCTCTTGAATGGGAAATCAACTTTGGTATAGACCTTACTCTAGATACTCATCCCATCTCCATCCCTCCTTATTGACTGGCCCCGACTGAACTTAAGGAGTTGAAGGAGCAGCTAAAAGATCTTCTTGATAAGGGTTTTATTAGACCCAACATCTCTCCCTGGTGTGCTCCAGTGCTATTCGTGCGAAATAAAGATGGTACCCTCAGAATGTGCATCGATTATGTTCAGTTGAACAAGGTCACAGTCAAGAACATGTAGCCCTTTCCTAGAATTGATGACCCGTTCGACCAACTTCAGGGAGCCAGTTGTTTCTCCAAAATAGATCTCAGGTTGGGGTATCATTAGCTAAGGGTCAGAGAGTGTGACATACCAAAAATAAATTTCAAGACTCGGTATGGCCACTACGAGTTTGTGGTTATATCATTTGGACTAACAAATGCCCCTGCAGCCTCTATGGACCTGATAAATAGAGCCTTCAAGCAATATCTAGATATGTTCATCATTGTGTTTATCGAGACATTCTGGTATACTCCAGAAATGAGGAAGAGCATGCTAATCACCTGAGGATAGTGCTTCATACCCTCAGAGACCACCAGTTGTTCGCAAAGTTCAACAAGTGTGAATTCTGGTTGAAGTCCGTGACTTTCCTAGGTCATGTGGTCTTGGGTGAGGGTATTCAAGTTGATCCTCAAAAGATAGAAGCCTTGAAATACTTTCCTATACCTACCTCCCCAACCAAAATCAAAAGTTTCTTGGGTTTGGCCGGTTATTACCGATGCTTTATGGAAGGCTTTTCTTCTATAGCATTTCCTCTGACTAGGCCGACTCAGAAGAAGGTAAAATTCCAGTGGTTAGATGTGTGTGAGAAGAGTTTCCAGGAGTTAAAAACTCAACTCACTACCACTCCAATGTTGACCCTACCGGAAGGATCAAATGGGTTTGTAGTATATTGCGACGTTTTCAGAGTTGGACTCGGTTGCATTCTGGTGCAGCAGGGCAAGGTGATAGCCTACACCTCTAGACAACTCAAAGTTCATGAGAAGAATTATCCAACTCATGACTTGGAGTTGGCAGCGGTAGTGTTTGCATTAAAAGTATCGAGAAACTATCTATACGGGGCTCACGTGGATGTTTTCACCGATTACAAGAGCCTTCAGTATGTATTCAGTTAGAAGGACCTATATCTTCATCAGAGAAGGTGGTTAGAGCTCCTGAAGGATTATGACATGAGCGTGCTATATCACCCGGGCAAAGCCAATGTGGTGGCTGATGCCCTAAGTCGTGTGTCTATGGGTAGCGTGGCTCATGTTGAGGAAGGAAAAAAGGAATTGGCGAAGGATATTCATAGACTACCTCAGTTAGGGGAGTAGTTGGTTGACTCAGCTGAGGGTGGAGTAGTGATGCAAAACGGGTCATATTTCTCTTTGGTTGTTGAAGTTAAGTCCAAACAGGATGAAGATCCCATTTTACTTAAAGTTAAGGAAGCGGTTCTCAGGAAAGAGGCTGAGGCTTTCTCCAAAGGGGGAGTTGGTGTGCTCCGTTACCAGGGCAGATTGTGTGTACCGGACGTTGGTGACTTTAGACAATAGATATTGGATAAAGCTCACAGCTCGAGATACTCCATCCACCCCGGTGCTTCTAAAATTTATCGCGATTTACGGGATATTTACTGGTGGAACGACATGAAGAGAGACATCGCCAAATTCATAGCTAAGTGCCCGAACTTTCAGCAAGTCAAGGTAGAACACCAGAGACTGGGAGGTATGACCCATGATATCAGCATACCCACGTGGAAGTGGGAAGAAGTGAATATGGACTTTATTACGGGTCTACTTCGAACACGTCGGCAACATGTTTCTATTTGGCTAGTAGTAGACCAGATGACTAAGTCAACATATTTTCTCCCAGTTAAAACTATAGATTCAACTGAGGACTATGCTAGACTTTATATACGGATTTGGTTAGACTTCATTGGGTGCCATTATCCATTATTTCAGACAAAGGTACCCAGTTCACCTCGCATTTTTAGTAGTCTTTTCAGAAGGGACTTTGTACCCAGGTCAAGCTCAGCATAGCTTTTCACCCGTAGACAGATGGGCAAGCTGAGCGGACTATTTAGACCCTAGAAGATATGTCGAGAGCATGCGCGATCGATTTCAAGGGTAGTTGGGATGACCACTTGCCTCTTATCGAGTTGGCGTACAACAATAGCTACCACTCCAATATCCAGATAGCCCCGTTTGAGGCATTGTATGGTAGAAGGTGTAGGTCTCCTATTGGGTAGTTTGAGGTTGGTGAAGCTACTATAATCGGTCCGGAATCAGTTCATGAAGCTATGCAGAAGGTATAGCTCATCAGGGAAAGATTGAAAACAGCTCAGATCCGTCAGAAATCTTATGCTGATGTGAGGAGAAGAGAATTGGAATTTGATGTGGATGACTGGGTCTATCTGAAAATTCCACCCATGAAAGGGGTGATGAGGTTTGGGAAGAAGGGAAAGCTCAGTCCGAGATATGTGGGACCCTACAAAATTTTGAGGCGAATTGGCAAGGTAGCTTATGAGCTGGAATTACCTTCAAAATTGGAATCTATGCACCCAGTATTCCATGTGTCACTATTGAAGAAGTTCATCGGTGATCCAGCTCAATTGTGCCATTGGACAGTGTGGGAGTGAAAGATAGTCTCTCATATGAGGAGGTCCCAGTCCAGATCCTTGACCATCAGGTTCGTAAGTTGAGGAACCAGGAGGTAGCTTCAATCAAGGTCTTATGGAGAAATCAACATGTAGAAGGAGCTACGTGGGAAGTCAAAGCAGATATGATGGCTAGATACCCACACTTGTTCCCTTCTAGTTCAGTTCCGACATCAAGTACTAAATTCCTGCCTAATACTCTATTCATCCCCAAACTCACCAGCTTTATTTAGATTTTGTATGTGCATTCTAGTTGCATCAGCTCTGTTAGTATGGTAAAGCCAGTTGGGAGTCAGTTACTCCTCTAGAAACCATCTCATAGTCTCAGTCTAGAAATCTCAGCTTTTTCCTAGTTTTCCTACAATTTTAGTCTTCGTTTGAGGTGAATGATACCAAGGGGGAGATATTGTAACAACCCAAGACTTTCCTAGACCAGACGTAGACATTCCAAGAAAAATGCAACAGAAAAATCAGAAAAATATTTCTCAGAACGACTGAGAAAATGAGTCGTGGTCAGCTCCAACAACTCGTTATGTCAGTCGTGGTTACTAGGTCTTGGCCACTTAGGAACCAACGAGACAAGGAACGACCCGTTGTGAGAAACGAGTCGTCCTGTTGGTCGTGGTTTCCCCTATCCTAGAAACCCTTCCCAGGTCCCCACGACTCAACCAACAGGTCACTGTCAGAAACAATGACCTGTTGTGAGATTCATCGTGTGAGATCTCTGAAATCCCCCTTCTAATGAAGATGAGAGGAAACAATGACTCGTTGTTTCCCCCAACGATCGTTGTCAGCCTTGTTGCTTGGTCCCCTAGTTTTCCTTTCCCAGTGACCATGGGAGGAACCAGCGACCCGTTGGTTCATCCAATGAGTCGTAGTATTCCCTGTTGCAAGAACCAGTGAATCCAGGACCTAGGAAGCTGAACCAACGACTGGTCCAACGAGTCGTGGTCTCAATCAATGACTCGTTGGGTGACCTGTTAGGACCCGATCGACCTGATTCTAAATTTAAATCCCAGGGTTACTTTTGTAATTTCCCACCTACCTAGTCCCTAAACTATGTCATTTTGGGTTAAGTCAGGGGTTTTAGAGGGCAAAACCGATGGTTTCTCTCATTTTTTTTCTCATCTCTCAACAGTTAAGTGCAGAGTTCTCTCAGGTAGGTCATAGCAGAAGTTAGGATGTTGATTCATCTCAGGTTTTTCAAGGAATTATCTTGGGTGTTCCCATCTCCAGGTATGTGGAAATTCAACAAGGGAATAATTCTTCCCTTGTGTCCCTAAATTCCTCCCTACTTTTCTTAGCCTTGGAATTATCGAATGTTAAGAAATTTTAGTCATACTTCGTGTAATCCGTGTGGAATGTTACTTCATGCTAGTTATAGATATTTTCCACCAGTTTGTGACTGAAATGATGTTTATTCTTGTAAAGTGAAATTTAGCCCTATTTCTTAAACTAGAAAATCTTGAATTTTGCAATGGTGTTTGTATATTGAAATTTTGCTTGATTTTATTAATGTTGGGGAGTGCTGTGTTGTTAGTAGCATTGAAACTAAATCAGATTATTGTCAGTTCAGTTTTAGCCAAAATGTTAGAATTCTCAGTGTCAGTCAGAAATGTCAACTAATCAGTTTAACTGCAAAAATTCTCGAGGTGTCAGTAGTACCTCCCAGTTATCAGAATCAGATTCAGAACTTAGTTTTTAGTGGTCCACTAGGCAGTCATGACACTTTAAACCAGAAGCTCTGACTATCCTTAAGACTCCAGCTTCATATTATAGTTAGTTCTTTAGACGGTTTCGACGCTTCCAAATAAGCAGCTCTGAACAGTCTTAGAATCCAGTTCCAGAATCTGGCCGGATAAGACTCTCAGGGTGCTTTCAGATACGTATCCTTGACTAGTCTTGGGCCCCAGTTTCGAGCTATCAACTTAGTAATTAGTCTAGAACTATCCAGTGGGAGTAGGACTTAGCACCGAACGCACCGAGGTTCTAGCACACCTAGGTTCCCAGAACTACATTGCCACCGTAGGTTTCAGTTTTATTGTCCTGATGGCCCCAGACTCTTGTGATCACCTAGTTTATGCCTTTATACCCTGGCAAGGTATATTGGGTCCTACCAATGGGGTGTATACATCAAACTCCACATCTAGCTCACGTGGTTATATGTCGGTTATAAACTCTCCCACTAGTCAGCTTAGTTCAGTTTTAGATCAGTTTAGTTCAGTATCTCAGAAATAGAGCATGTCATTGACCATCAGACAGGGTCTTTTAGACCATCTCTGTTATTTCAGTTATTTAGTTTAGTAGCTTTAGTTAGTCATTGCATGTCGTTTCAGTTCAACATTTTTATTCCATTGTGTTATGTTTTCTCCCACTTATTTAGTACATTTAAAGTACTGACACATTCTTTTATGTTGTATTATTTTATGATACAGCTTCAGGATCTAAGTCTCAGCCTCGCTAGCCGATCGCTCTCCGAAGACTTCAGCTGTTCTAGTTGGTGAGTCCTCATTCTTCGAGGACGGAGATTATTTAATTCTGTTACATTTTCTTTCCTTTTATTTAGATTTGGAATTAGCTGGGGGCTTGTCCTAGTAACTCATCAGTTGTAGTGTCTTTCAGACACAGATTTGGTTATTTAGACTGATAGCTTTGTCCAAATATTTTCAAATATTATGAACAAGCTTTATTCTCTCAAATGTTTATATTTTTTCTTTAAACTTCTGTTGTATATATTTATATGTTACTCAGAATTCCAGTTGATGATAGACCAGGGTTTGACTTGGGGTTAGTTGTGACTCCAAGTACCGTGTCCCGTTCAGGGTGTAAACTCGAGGGGTGACATAACTACCCTTGAAATCAATCACGCATGCTCTCAACATATCCTCAAGAGTCTGAATGGTCTGCTCAACCTGACCATCTGTCTACGGGTGAAAAGTTGTGCTAAGCTTGACCTGAGTACCTAGTCCCTTATGAAATGATCTCCAAAATTGTGAGGTAAACTGAGTACCTCTATCTGATATGATGGACAAGGGGACTCCATGCAACCGAACTAAATACCTAATATACAATCTAGCATAATCCTCAGCTGAATCGATAATTTTGACTGATAGGAAATATGCTGCTTTGGTCAACCTGTCTACAACCACCCATATGGAGTCATACTGTCGGCGTGTATAGGGAAAACCTGTAATGAAGTCCATATTGATCTCCTTCCGCTTCTAAGTGAGAATACTAATGTCCTGAAGCATACCCCCGGGTCTCTGATGCTCAACCTTCACCTACTGGCAATTCAGACACTTAGCCACAAACTCTGCTATGTCCTTTTTCATGTCGTTCCACCAATAGACTTCTTGTAGGTCACGATACATCTTGGTGGCACCTAGGTAGATAGAATACCGAGAGCCATGAGCTTCACCCAACATCCTCTTTCTCAATTCATCCATTGCTGGCACGCATAATTGACCCTGATATTAGAGTACACCATCTCCCCCTTGTGAGAAGACCTCCACCTTATGATTTTGGATAGCTTTCTTTAGCTTTACCAAGATAGGATCCTCACCAATGAAAATTCTGACCCACTCTGAACAATGAAACCACCATTTGTTGAGTCAACAAAGCGAACCCCTAAACGAGCAAGCCTTCAAACATCCTTTTCTAACTTGTTCTTCCCATCCTCAACATGAGACATACTTTCCATGGACAGCATACTAAAAGCATCCGCCACTACATTGGCATGCCCGAATGATAAAGAACACTCATGTCATAGTCCTTGAGAAGATCTAGCCATCTCTGGATCCTTCTGAGTGAACACATACTGAAGGCTCTTGTGGTCCGTGAACAAATCCACATGCACCCCATACAAGTAGTGCCTCCATCTTCAATGTGAACACCACCGCTGCCAACTCTAGGTCATGCATCGGGTAATTCTTCTCATGAGTCTTAAGCTGTCTAGAGGCATACGCAATAACCTTACCATGCTACATCAACACACAATCAAGACCAACCTTAGAGGCATCACAATACACAACGAAACCATCCGTGCCCTCTGGTAGGGTCAAAATGGGATGGAACTAATCGAGTCTTTAACTCCTGAAAACTCTTCTCATAACATCTGACCACTGAAATTTGACCTTATTCAGGGTCAACTTAGTCAATGGTGCTGCAATGGATGAAAATCCCTCAACGATATCCTGTAGTAGCTAGCTAAACACGAAAAGCTCCTAATGTCTGGGGGACTAACTGGTCTAGGCCAATTCTTCACCGCCTCTATCTTTTAAGAATCCACCTGCACACCCTTACTAGACACCACATGGCCCAAAAATGCTACTAAGCTCAACCAAAACTTATAGTTGCTGAGTTTAGCAAACAGCTGGCAATCCTTGAGAATCTGCAATACGATCCTTAAATGAGCGACATACTCCTCCTTTCTCTGATAGTATATGAGTATATCATACATGAAAACAATCCCATGCTTTTGTGCCCCATTTTTCTCACGAAAAGCAGGTCAGGACATGTGACAACTCTTTTAGGATTATTAGAAAAGGAAGAGTTGCCACCTAACGAATTATGGTGCGTTAGGGCAACGTACTAAAATAATTACATGAATGACCATTTAATTAGCCTACATCACCAGATTCGGGCAAGGGTTGAAGTTACCTCAAAAGAAAGGTGTTAGGCACCTTTCGAGGTCTACAACTGTGGTTTCCTTTCGAATTCATTAATTATGTGGACATTAGGTGATAAAACAAAAGAATTGATTAAATTAGTCTAAAATAACTATGTGATTAAGCATGCAAATTCATTTTACTAAAATAAATATACTCAATACAAAAATATTTGTTCAAGCATTGAAGAAAAGAAGACATACCTGTTCGCTTCCATAAAATGCTTAAAGTAATTGAATAATACGAACAAGTAAGTGCAACTAAAAAAAGAATTAAAGAGAAATGGATAAAAGAATTGCTTCCAAATAGAATACTAAAATAAATAATAAATTGACAATTTACAAAATTAAGGTTAAGAGAGTGAGATCAGGATGTGACAAGGCTAAAAACGGGCCCAATGCGATGTTACTCCCATCTATTCTATTTTTGGTATGATCGATCCTCTTAAATGCCTTAAAACAACACAAAAATATTTTTTTTAAAACATACAAGAGTACTAAATAAAATATTTAAGCATTTAAAAATTATGTGTAGCTAAAATACGTATATATTTTTTTATGTTTGGATTGTATCAAAGTATGTATACAATTTAGCATAATAGTAAAATTTGTCAAGTCTTTAAGACTTTTAAAAGGATGACATATAAATTAGAAATGATGGGAGTAACCATTTGCTTTATTTTCCTAAAGCTATATATGCGCTTCATACAAGAAGTCAACTATAGCCTGTCTATTTCATCATTTCCCGCAACGTACCTGAGTCCTGCTTGGTTGACAACTTCTCTGTTTGAGATCCGCTTCACTCGTCGACTCCATACTCATCGTAATTTAACTCCAAGTGATGTCGTCCCATTGTGACCATATACATGTAAAAATATTCAAAAGGGGTGAGAGTATGTCTGTTCTTAACACTTAGCCAATCAAAGAAATAATTAAAATGCTAAAGTAATAAAGATTCTTGATCAAAATAAGCACATAAGAAGAGTTATATATATCGGCCCTTAAACATTTCATTAGACTCAAATACATTTAGAGAAAAATGTCGAGGGGAAAATAATTACAAACAATAATTTCTAGAACAAGGATAAAACAATTATAACCAAACCAACGTAAGAAATAAAGACTTTACACATAATATGTATTTTCTTATCCATATTATTCCAAAAGCAAACAATTGAAACCCAATAGAAAGAATAATAAATAACATTAGTATATGACATAATTAGAAAAAATGCGACCAAAAAGAAAATTAAGTCCTAAAACTCTAATGCACATTAATAGAATCCTAAAATTTATTCTCACTAATCATAAAAAATTAAAGAAATCCCAACTATGGACCGAGGTCGGTAATATTTCTAAAACTTTTATTACAAGTATATAACAATAAATTGGTATTCCTTTCTCGTAAAGAAAAGTAAATGGAGTAATAATATAATAAGTTATCACCATTAAACCAAGCAAAAACAAGTGCACTTTAAGAGTAAAGAGTAAATAAAAAAATAAATAGATAATATTCAAGCATCAACACGGAATAAACTTGAAAATTAATGAACGAAAAGATTTGAAATTAGACCCTTAACGAGTAAAAATTTCACTCTGACAAATTCTTTGAATTTTAATCCTTGAACCATTGCTGAAAGTGAATCTTGAACAAACTCACGGAACTCCTCGATTTGAAAAGGCATGAAATGAAACTTGGTGTTTGATTGGTGGAACAAAATCATTATAGTGATGGTGTGGCGATGCGACGCAACTAGATTTTGAAGCTACGTTAATGGGGGTTCTTAGGGGTGTTCGGATGAGGTTATCATCTTTCATATTGATAGACAGTGGTTATTTGGCGGTGTTAATAGAGAAAAAGGAAAGCTCTATTTTCATGGTGGTTTTTAAAGATTGAGGTTGGAGGAGCTATGATTTGATAAAAAATGGTGAGATTCTGTTTTGGTGAGCCAGAGAGTCAAGAAGATTCGGCCGAGAATATTGAAAAACTACTCTTTTTTATCAACAACATCTGCTAAGTAGTATGGAATGAATTTTTTAGAAGGAAGAAGAAATATTTGAGAATCGTTTTTTATCCAAAAAAAATGAGGTGTGAAACTAATGCGAAAGGTATATGTTTGGAAGTAAAAAAATCTGGTGAGAGTGATTTGTGGATATTCACGTTAGAGAGGGAGAAAAAATAGGAAAATATTTTGTCTTCTTTTTAGAGTGATTTTTTGGTAAAGTAAGAAAAGATTTAGGAGGATCTCATGGATATGAAAAGATTAGACCAAAATTTAAAATTCAATATTAATAC
>JACEIK010003887.1:56973-71785 GCA_018107945.1 Datura stramonium
ATATATATATACTATACTTCCTAACCTCCTACTCCGAGTCTGCAGAAAGAACTAGGGACAATGTTGGCATATCTATCACCTTATGAAGTTCCTGGTGCCTTGGGAGAGTAATGGAAGAAATTTAAAAGACGTCTGCTGCCCTTAGGCTGACTATCCCCCAATCGTGGCACCTCACTAGTACTTCCTCCTGCTGTTGTAGTTACCTTGCGGCTGGCTGGAGTCTGTCTTATATCACGTATTACTCTAGACAGATATAGCAATGAAAGATTAGGGTCTCAACCTTGTACAACTCGACTCTATAGCACGATCTGAGAAGAAGAAAGGGTAACCATACTATCATGCCTCGTAGCCTCCTGCCTATGGAATGTGGTGCACAACACACCCATAGACAAGACTCTACTATACACGGCTTGTAGACTCCCTAGGATATATATAACCTTGAGTAGTGGTGGTGGTGGGGGGGGGAGGGCGCTGCCTAAAGCACCACACTGTCCCCGCGCCGCGCCTCCCATAGTGGCAGCAGGCCTGGCATGCCACGTTGGCCAGGGCATTGCAGGTTGGCGCGTCACGCTGGCCCTTCGTGGTCTAGCCTCGCCCCACCTTGCTTCCGAGACTCTTTCCACACGTGTCGATCTCTCCTTACTCATCACAAATCCGCGCGTACGCCTACTAACTGATAACATTTTATGGGGTGTAACAATAAAAAATACTAGAGATAAATTAATAACAATAGTGTAAGCCCGACTTATTGTCTAAATCTATAGGAGAGAGGAGGATAGTCTTTGAACTAATGATTTCTACAGAGCTTTATTAGATTGTAACTATATAAGAGGGACTAGCTAAGGTTGTGCCTCTAAATAAGGAGTAATGTCATTGGGTCTAACTTATAGATTTCATTCATAGACATGTATGGTCATAAACAATGAGTTTTAGATTGTAATACCCCGAAAGTTCCTAAGACTAGATGGGAGAATTGGAAATGAGTTCATTAGAAAAATCTGCATTTTTTCCTCAGAACAACTCGTGGTACAAGTCGTGGTGAGAAGTAACGGGCCGTGGGATGAGTCGTGGTGGAATTCTGAAGCTGTATGTCCAGACCACAAGTCACACCACGAGTCGTGGTGCATGGGTACGACTAGTGGTTAGGATTTGTGGTGAGACACTAGGATGCTAAGATCGGAAAGGATGGATCGTGGTACGACTTGTTGGTATGAGTCGTGATAGGGGTCATGGTTTGGAAGTTCTGCGCACGGGTGTGTTGTCACGAGTGGTGTTACGACCCGTGGTAGGAAACCACGAGTCATGGTTTGTAACCGTGGAAAAGTTCAGGGAAAGTGAGAGTTGAGGCTTAGTTACAATGGGTGGCCTCACGACCCATGGTGATAAATAATGACTCGTTGTGGGCGTCCGTGGTGTGATCTTCAGGAACCATTCCTATGACCAGTGGTGACGACGGAAGGTGACCACGAGTCGTTACTTCTTGGTACGACTTGTGGTAAGAGTCATGACGACTGACAGGGTATAGACTCCAGAATTTTCATTAATGGTATTTTCGTAAATTCTAATCTCCCAGGTCCTAAAGTACGTAGTTTTAAGTATGAAAAAGAGTGTATTAAGGGTATTATTCACCTTAGATAACCCATTACTCTCCTACCACTCTCTGTTGAAGAACCAAGTCCCTCAAGATCTCAAGAAATCTAGGGTTCTTCCTCAAGTTTCTTCTACAATCAAGTGAGGTTTCAATTTCAGTTGGGGATTGATCAATTCAGGTATGTGGGTCTATCAATGAGACTTCCTTTCAACCTCATGTCCCTTATTTAATCAAAAGTATGATCACCCAATTTCCCCAAAGCCCTAATTTCGAAAATTATGATTCTATATTGGATTTTAAAATTCGTTCATGATTCCTTTATGGTAGAGCTGATTTGATATGAAAATACGACTTCCATGATAGGGTTTATGATCTCTTCAAGTATTTTATGAAATTATGATATCTTATGATTCAAGCATGATTATGAAATTTTAGGGCTAAATTCTTTCTTATGAATTTCTTTGATCCTCTTATAAATTTTAAATCTCTCAAGCCCTAACTATAGTTTATTGTACATGATTTCCTACAAGTATTCCTCATGAATTTATGAATTTAAGTATGAGGATTTTATCAAGTATGTGCAATTTCTTTCATGATTTTTACGATTATGATTATGGTCGACTTGCGGGCCCTATTTCATGGCTAGTTCACGTATTTCAATTATATTTATGATTATCATGATTTAAGCTAGCCCATGAACCTCATGCATGTTTTCCCTACTATGATATGGGCTCTATATATGTTTTGGGAGTAGTATTTAACACAGAGTAGATTGGGGCCCAAGTATACCTCGAGTCTCAAAACTACTGTGTCAACGTAGCCATCATGGGATCTTCCTTAAGAATGTCCCCCTTTGGCCATATGGGCGTTTCATGAGTGATATCATGCCTTTTTTCATGGCTCTACCCTTGGCAAGGTACAAACACCCTTCCGAATAGGGGTTTACAGGTCAGGCTCCATGTGTGCCCATGTGGGGTATGTCGGTTACAAGAATCTCCCATTGTTCCTTATATTATGCATGATCATGTTATGATGTTTTTGGCTCAAGTTATGATTTATAAGGCTTCTTTATGTTTACGACTATGACCATTTATGAATAGTTTTGAAAGCCTTGAACCCTCATGTTTAAGTTTAATTTCAAATGCATGATTTCAGAAATGTTATACTCTCATCTACTCTTATGTATTTTTATGGCCCTCTTTACCTAACCTGCATACTCAGTAAATTTCAAGTATTGACCGCATGCTCTATGCTGTATCATCTCATGATATAGGTCCGAGCGATCAGGTTCCGCCTCGTCGTTAGCCGCTTTCCAGTCCAATCAGCCTCTACCTTTGGTGAGTCCTCATCTACCAAGGACATGCAGTTTAGCTCTTGTTTTGTGATCTTCTAGTTTCGGACTTTAGACAGATAGTTAGGGGTGTTGTCCCATCAGTTCGTCAGACAGTTAGAGGCTTATTCAGACATTATATAGTTATTCAGCTTTTGTCGAGTGCTCACTATTCGTACCCTTATGAGTTCTTATATTCAGACTTCCGCTTTATTCATCTTATGGTTGATTTCCACTTTTAGCTATGCTCTTGAATTACTATGATCATGTCATGGGTCGATTTGGGGCCATTCGTTGTTCTAGGTCCCGTGTGTCGATTCGGGGTCCTAGCTCGGTCGGGACATAGATTCCTATAAATCCTTCAACCCAATTAAAGGATTATCACTTCAAGTCCTTCCGACACTCGAGTGTTAACTAACAAACCCTCATTGTGTATTACAGGTTGATTATACTTGTAATAGCCCAAGTCATAAGGTGAGGGTTGAAAGCATCAAATCCCTGCTATTTATCTTTTTTCCTAATTTAAGCTTCTTTTGGTTAAGCAAGCTAAGAATAAAGGCGCATTTTGATGTTTGCAACCACCACAATCATTTAAGAGTGAAAAGATGAATAGTAGCTATGCAACATTCTACTTGCAAAATACCAATCTAGAAAACTCAATAACATAACCCCCACATTAGGAACCATAATCCTAGATATGCGGTTTAGCCATTCTAACAACATTAACTTAAAGAAGAGATAAATAAAGAGAGACATCAATGCCTAAAATTAATAAGAGAAAAGACACAAAATTCACTCAAGAAGCAATTGAAAGTTTTCTTTGATCTTTGCAATAAATGGAAGTACTTGTCTTTACAAGAGTGAACAAGTCTCTCTAACCACTTTCTCTATCTAAAATTTTTCTATTGTAAAGCTGGTATCCACACAAATACTAGAATTGCCTTTTAAAGTCTAAAACATCAGAATACAAGATTTACAAAATGTCACCGTGTTCCCACTCTACCATCATAGATAGGACCGCAAAATTAATCTGCAATCTGCATTGTTGTACAAAGGACCACAAAGTGGGTCTTCAATTTGAGCCTTAGATGTTCTGTCAAATTTTGCGACTTTAGCACAGGAACACAATCCTGGAATGCATCCACAGAACTAGTATGCAATCCACAGATTGCTCAAGGAGTCTGCAGCATATACCTTTGACATTTCTTTCCGCTTTTGATTGCAGACTGATTTGCAGATCGCAGAATTGGAATATGACCGCAGTTGCACTTTTTATGCTTTATCTTTCTATCACTTTCTGAAGTGGAAGTGGCCATTCTATGGACCACGGAATGGGCCAATTGCCTTCAGCTGCACATTTTACTCTTCTTCTCTATCTTTCGTCGACTTATTTACATTTTGGCATGTGAGTTCATACACTGAGAAACTATCAAAATATCATCAGAACATAGTCTAGAAAGTGCATAGATTGAAGAATTCTATGCTTTTGATGCAAGTTAAGTTGAAATTTTACGGCTTATCAACACCCCCAACTTAGACTTTACTTGTCTTCAAACAACAAAACTACCAATCCAAATCTAATAGCAAAATATTAGTGACTATGGTTTGTCCTACTTGTGAATTAATCAGCATGTGACTTCAATCAATCTACTTCTCACCTATTCTCAAAGACCAAACAAGAGTATCATAGCCATCAAATAATTGATTCCTGAAATGCAACCCTTAGATATTGACTGACTATTACTAGATAACCGATCTGCACAAGTACCACAATCAAAGAGTTCTATATGTGCTAATAACATGTAGCTCATGTGCCCTCACAACAAAGAGAATTCCCATACTCACTCATATAACAACTTAATCTGGGAATGATAAGAACAAAATCACTCACACACTCACAAAAAACACCATGTGTTGCAAACATCATGCCATAGACTTGCCCTTATCTTAAGTCACCAATGTCCAAGGAAAGCTAGGTTATAACCCTTTCCATTCCCTTTTATAGAGAGGTTGCGCCTTTCTCTTCGTCTACTTCATTCACTCCGAGTGCCTACCACTTATATACTTTTGAAAGATCTCAAACAACTTTGCAGGCTTATAATATAGGGTTTGGCTTATGAGGTATTCATATAGGTGCAAGTAACTCAACCTTCTCCAAGCACAACATATCTTCCTATTTTCTCTTCCTCTTCTTTGCTTCTTAGTCTACTATATATATATATATATATTTTTTCTTTCCTAGAGCATATACCACCCCTAACTCAGGCATTTAAGCCTCTATCGAAGTAATTAGAGGGATGAATTAGTCCAAAAAGGGTTCAATAAAGGCTAAAGGTTTGTAATATGGCAAAAGAAAGGATTAGGAGGCACAAGATGGGAAAACTGAGATCACACAACTCATGGATAGGCTATTTAGGCTTAAAAAGAGGTTTTATCTCTCAAGTCAAGGCCTAAGATCATGTCCGCAACTTTCACAATTCCTACAATTTTGGTGACAAAATAACGGGACAAATTTTCAATAAGGCAAATAACATAAGCGAGTAATCTAGTCCTTTTCTCTCATGGCACACAAACTACACTAATAACTGTATTTTCAACTCTCAAATAAGTACATGGCTCAATCATAAAGATTTAGACACTAGTATTCATAAAGTTAGAAAGTGAGACATGTTTTCACAACAACAATCCTTTGACTATATTTGACAACTCATTCTTAGGGTTTTTTACACAAAGTCGTAATCGTAACAACTCACATGCTGTTTATTTACACAAAAGTTCAAACCAAGTTTTTAAAAATTTCATTAATAGGCCATGGTTTCTCAAAATATACCCTTGGAAAAGAACCTAGGCAAATAAAATCCAAGGGTGGCCTAAAAAAATAAGAAGCTAAGCATAGAAACACCAAGGAGGATCTAACAAAAATAAGAAGCTAAGCATACTATAACTTGAAAAGATATATAGTGACAAGCCAAACACGAATTTATTCACAAAAATATGTAAAAGCAAAATAAGTACCCCCACCCCCAACTAAAAATCATGCACTGTCCTCAATGTATTTATCAGAAAAGAACAAAGAGGTTAGGATCTCCCTGCAGGCACTCTAAGTGCCCTAGTGTAGCGTATTGGTGGTGGTGGTGTCTGTCGGGGTAGAAGGGTGGTTAGATGAGCGTACCAAGTTAGGCGAAAGTGTGATGGTGGAGGTGTGTCATGGTATGGGGTTGCTGTCTCCCCAGCAGCACGCTCTGTCTCCACCGCACCCTCTAGATCGAGCGCAGTACCACTAGTGCCAACCATAGATGTCTCCCTCCGAGACCTCTCCATGATCGCTGAAACTATTATGTTATCCAAATCCCGCAAAGACTCTTGCCTGCCTCCGGGGGCTACTCTGCCAATATCTTCTCATCTATATCTGCCTCCTCCTCATTAGCAGGAGACTTGTTTGTACTCTTATGTAAGTGCTCACCTATGGCTAATGTAGCTAAATGAGGGGTTGTGGGGTGGAATGATTTATACTAGCGGCTTCCCCATAAATGGGTCCATTAGTAAGAATTCCTTCTCCGTGGACTTAAGCTTATCCAAATCCTTCCAAAATGTTGAGAAGTCAGCCTTGAGGGCTGTCATGTCACACCCGTCACCAGCCTCAATCCTGGTCAGCCTGTTGAATAATTTGCACAAGACTTCTGATTAGGCCTACTGCTACTGCTCAATGCGACTGAGATGTCACACCCCAAACCTAGGAAGGTGTGATCCGTACTCGATGCATTACTTGACCGAGCGAACCCTGCAGCTAACTGACTATAACAACCTAGAGCTGATGAGGCTCGGCATTGCAACAGTGCAGAACTTTAGAGTAATCCTCAATACAATAAAAATAGGGCATACAAGAGTTATATACAATAGGGCCAATAAGGCCTACAATCACAAAACACCCAAAAGGACAAGTTTACAAGTCTCTATAGAGTTTAACAAAGTGATAAACGATTGGGATAAGGCCCCTACCTACCTAATATGCACAGAACTTAAAAAGATAGTCAATATGGTAACTCTGAACAAGTTGGATCTTACTAATAGTCAAGGACTTTGCTTAGTGATGTGTATCACGTTCCATCTATCGGTCAACACCTACAAGCATGTGTGTAGCATCTCCAGGCTCGGAGCGTCAGTACTAAAATATACCGAGTATGAGAGGTGGAGATATAGATATACAAAACAACATAAGGGAAGGTAAGAAGGTACCAATAATATCGCCAAACTACAGGTCAGTAACAACAGATTACAAAATGACACCTGACCTTAATCCATGCCACCTAACAACCATAGTTACCACCAACTCACGTATTGAACTCACGGCTAACCAGAATAATATCAATACAAGTGACATAACAAGTATATCAATTAATACTAAAACAAACAATCCACAAGCCGACCTTGTTGGAGAAATGCCTCACAGTCTTGTAGGTCTAATGATACATACATGTCCAAGTGCTCCAGGGAAGAATCACAACCATACATTTGCAATTATGGTTACTAGTGTGCCAGAGAAGACATTACAATCATACACTAGTCATAACACAAGCTGGAATCAAACCCTCAACCAACAACAAGCCCGCTGTTTTGGAGCAAACTTCACAACACACTCTGGTTGGCTAAGTGATCACACCCAAATTACACCTCGAAATTAAAGTATAAAGCGGTTGTTGTCAAATATAGTAACTCAACAAAGGTTGGGGTTGATCCCACAAGGAATAGGAAAGAAATAATATGTTAACAATGAATAAACTAACTTGTAATCAATATTTTGGGAGGGGGTTTGCAAAATAAAGAAAAGAAAATAATGCTAACAATTGTTGAGTTGTTTATCAAATTATTAAGACAAAACTAGGACTGTGTTCCCCATGATTTCATAATTTAGTAGGCTTCTATGAGTGATCTATCCTGGTGAATTTTGTGTAAGACTTACATTTAGTTCATCTAACGTTTCTCAACCTTGGTAGATGAATTTCACTTATCTCCTCTTGGACTCAAATTGTGTATATTTTTGTTGCGCAGTAAGTCTTGACTTAACTATCCTCGGTTAAAGGTCGAGTTAATTTTGATGAGGGTTGGTAGCATCAAATTGCCATTGTTATTTACTTTTCCTAACTTCAATCTCCTTGGTCGAGAAAGTTGAAGATACAGGCAATTAAGCATCAAAACGAAGAGAATAATAATCCACTCAATTCACCATTCAAGAATCACTCTTCTATTTTGTCTACTTTCGTCAATCCATCATAGTTCCCCAACCCTCGCTTAAGAGATTAGCCACTCATGTTTATAGAATAATAACATAATATATAGAAGAAATCATAATGAAATATTTACTATTGTATGAATTTGTTTAACAAAATCTACAAAGCTATTTTGAATCACAAGAACTTGATGAATTCTCCAACAAATATTTGACTAAGTAACTGCATAAATTCATAATATAAATTGTGCAAACATTGACACTAAATTCCACAATGTTCCCCGCCTAAAGAATACTAAACAAGGGCATATATAGTTGTAGATTAAGCTTCACTATTCCTGCTTGGATTGAAATTGAATTTTGCAGCTTCTATTCCTAGTCGAATTGAGATTGCAGTCCTTGGCCGTCTCGCAGGCCTTGTGCGCTGTGCTGGTCCTAGCTAGAAGCCTAGTGCATTGCGCCTCTCCCTACACTAACTCTACCTGTGAGTTGCGTAGGCCATGGCACAGGTGTGCCTGCACAATGACAACTTCTATCACACTTGTTTCCTCAATCCCATTTTTCCATACTTGTTCTTTTTAGCCACATTTAAGCCCAAATCCATCACTTTAATACCTGAAAATATCTAATTATGTGCATTAGCTCTTTCTCACATAAATCACATCAAACACAAGAAAACACACACTATTTTTTCTAAAAACATAACTATTTATGGGCAAAACATGATTAATAAATGCGTAAATATGCCCTACATCACCACCCCACACTTACACTATTGTTTGGCCTCGAACAATCTACTACTTCCCTTCTCAATTTCAATTGTAAAGTTCACTCTATGAACAGGTCTACTTACATTAGGATCATTAGACAAATCAATCAAGCTCAAACAACTCACTCAACATGTATATAAGTTAATATTCAAAGGTCAAGTAGGAAATCACTTAGCTTCTAGAACTAACTCAACAAAATATATTTGGATCAACATGAATCATATGTAATTTAGCAATCAAGATATACCAAAGTTTTACCATTATGTAGCCCTCACTATTTGGAGAGATGTCCTTTCACATATAAGATGTATATAATAATATGAACTTGGGCATAGATAGAACATTATCACTCACTCTCTTAAAAGAACTCAACATGCATGCAAAAGATGACCCATAGACTTGCTCTTAGTGTAATACTCCACTATTATAGAACATCGAATCTAAGATCAATTAGGACTTAAGATGGTTATAATATTGGCTAAGGGACGGGTAGGAACTATTTGACCAAGATAGTGACTAATCTCCCTGAGCACTCTAATACTTCACAACTCTTTGACTTTTAGCATATTCTTCAATCTCCTATTTTTCTCCTTATCCCTCCTTTGATTTTTCAATTTACAACTTGCATTTAGGTGACTAGTAGGGAATTGAAGCTCATTCACAAATTTTCTTTTCATTCATCATCATTTTTCTTATTCAAACTTTTTCTTTTCTGGCTACGTCACCTTCCTTGTTTAACAATTATTTCACACTTTTCTTTTATTCTATTTTCCACACTTTAGTTTTTCTCTTCTTTTCTCCATTGTGCTCCTTTTATGCAAGATTTTTCAGTAAAGTGCTCTAGGAGTAATTTGGATTAAATAAAAGTTAATAGAACAGAAGGGATTAAGCTTGTAATATGGATATCAAAAGAATAGGCTAAGACTCAAATGACTAACTAGGATAATTACATCAAGGTAGGTAAAAATTTGAATACAAGTAGGTTACCAAAGAAATGTCTATATTACTTCCTAGATTCAACATCCTCATTTCGCTTTGCACACACATTGGACAAGTTCTAGATATCAAATCGCAAGCATGGAGTATACTACGATACCTTACTCATACAATGGCACAAATGGTTCAACAATGCCAATTAGGATTACATAAACACATATCCTTTTGAATGCATAACATTATTAAGCCCAATTTTTTCATAGGAGTTAAGTTCCAAAAATCTAAGTTTTTCTACCTTTTCATGCATTTTTGAGTGAATTTCACAAAATCTCAATGATACCTAAGTGAAGCACCTAACATTCATTAGTTTCAAGTTCTTGCTCTCCTAATGAATAATTTTCCTTTAAGACGGTCATCATCCATCCATCATTAGGAAAACTCATCACTCTGACTAAAAAAGTTTTTAAAAAATCTAGATCCTTTAATCGGTTCTAAAGGGACTATCCACCGAAAAAGTACTGAAAATAAAAATTGGGGGATCCCAAATTAAAACAAAACCAAAAATGTCACAAAATTACTACAAGTTAGTAGGAGTAAGTCATGTATCACAAAAAATCTAGGCTACCATTAACACATATAGCAATTAAGGCATACATGGTATAAGGAAGTTTATTTCTCATGCCCCACACTTAATCAGTAGCATTGTTCTCAGTGCTAAAACAATAAGACACAAGTAAAAGAGTGAAAGAAGAACTCCCTGAGTCTAGTCGTCATTGTCTGTGGGATAATAATTTTGCCTGAAAACCTACTCCGCATTGCGGACCTTAGTGCTGAGGTTTTCATCCTCGTCGCAGAGTCCCCTGCTAAATCTGAGATTTTTTTCCTGCACACTTAGCACACAAATCAAATCTAAAAATTCACAAAATTAAGATAAAAACTAAGCTACCTTGGGTTGCTTTCCCAAGTAGTGCCTGGTTTAACGTCGCGACACGACGTGAGTATCTTGATTACTTAGACTTCATCAAGATACCCCTTGGATTGCCTCCCAAGCAACACCTAATTTAATGTCGCAACACGACGCACCTCTTAGCTCAAGATCCTTCCAATGTTTCCTCCTTCTTTTCGGAGCTAAGACCAATTTGTCAATACCTGAAAGAACCCAAAAACAACTACAACAAAAAATAAATTGCGATATAAAAACTACAAGAAGAATTTAAACACCAATTAAATATTTCAACACTATATTCCCCGACAATAGTGTTAAAATTTGATCACGCCCAATTTACACCTCGCAATTGAAGTATAAAGCGATTGTTGTTAAATATAGTAACCCAACTAGGTTGAGGTCAATCCCACAGGGAATAGGGAGGAATAATGGGTTAACAATGATTAAACTAACTTGTAGTCAATATTTCATAAGGGGGTTTGCAAATAAAAAGATGAAAATAATGCTAATAATGATTGAGTTGTTTATCAAATTATTAAGATAAAACTATGACTGTGTTCCCTATGATTTCATAAGGACCAACCTATCGGGGACTAAGCTTCCCTTTCTTTCCAAACCTCATAACTCCCTTCATAGGAGACATCTTCATAAAAATCCAATCATCAACCTCAAACTCAAGCTCCCTTCTCCTAACATCCGCATATGATTTCTGACAATTCCGAGCTATTTTCAGCCTTTCTCTAATATGCTGAACTTTATCCGTAGCCTCACCTACCTCAAACCAACCAATAGGTGATCTACTTCTCCGACCATATAGAGCCTCAAATGGAGCCATCTAAATGCTGGAGTGATAACTGTTGTTGTAGGCGAACTCAATGAGTGGCAAGTGGTCATCTCAACTACCTTTGAAATCAATCATGAAAGTTCTCAACATGTCCTCAAGAGTCTGAATGGTCTGTTCAGCTAGACCATCTATCTATGGGTGAAAAGCTATGCTAAGCTTTACTTAAATATCAAGGTCCTTCTGAAATGATTTCTAAAATTGAGAGTGAACAACGTACCGCTATCTGAGACGATATACAATGGAACTCCATGCAAGCAAACTAACTCCTAAATGTAAAGTCTAGCATAGTCCCCAACTAAATTTGTAGTCTTAACTGGTAAGAAATGTGCTGACTTGATCATCCGGTCTACAATCACCCATATAGAATCGTGTTGTCAGCATGTACGAGGCAACCCTGTAATGAAGTACATATTTATCTCTTCCCACTTTCAAGTAGGAATACTGATATCTTATAGCATACTTCTAGGTCTCTGGCACTTAACCTTCACCTGTTGGCAATTTAGACACTTAACCAAATACTGCAAGATATTTCTTCATGCCATTCCACCAATAGATTTCCCGTAGATCATGATACATCTTGGTGGATCCTGATGGATAAAATATTTAGAGCTATGAGCCTCTTTGAATATCCGCTCTCTCAAGTCATCTAGATCGGAACACACAATCGGCCCTAATATCGGAATACACCATCTCATCCTTGGGAGAAAACCTCCACTTTCTACTTGCGAACAACTTCCTTCAACTTCACCAAAATAGGATCCTCATCTTGCGTTGCCTTAACCTCCATCGTAATGAAGAATCCGACCCATTTTGGACAACAACACTACCATCTACTGAATCGGTAAGTCAAACCCCTAAATGAGCAATCCTATGGGCATCCTTCACCAATTCCTTCCTCCAATCCTCGACATGGAACACACTCTCCATGGACAACATACTAAGAGTATCCACCACTACATTGGCCTTGCCCCGATGGTAAAGAACACTCACGTTATAATCCCTGAGAAGCTCAAGCCATCTCATTTGCCGCAAATTCAGATCCTTCTGAGTAAACACATACTAAAGGCTCTTGTGGTCCATGAACACATCCACATGCACCCTATACAAATAGTGCCACAAAATCTTCAAGGAAAACACCACCGCTGCTAACTCAAGGTCATGCATCGGGTAATTCTTCTCATGAGTCTTAAGCTGCCTAGAAGCATAAGCAATGACCTTTTCATGATGCATCAACACATATCCAAGGCCAATCTTCGAAGCATCATAATACACAACAAAACCATCTGTGGCCTCCGGTAGGTCACAACTGGTGCTGAAGTGAGTCGAGTCTTTAACTCCTAAAATCTCTTCTCACACTCATCGGACCACTGAAATTCGACCTTCTTCTGGATCAACTTAGTCAATGGTGCTGTAATGGATGAAAATCCCTCTATGAACCTCCTATAGTAGCTAGCTAAATCTAAAAAGCTCCTAATGTCAGCAGGGCTAATAGATCTAGACCAGTTCTACACCACCTCAATCTTTTGAGAGTCTACATGCACACCATTACTAGGCACCACATGGCCAAAAAATGCAACTGACTTCAGCCAAAACTCACACTTGCTAAACTTATCAAACAACTAATGGTCCTTAAGAGTCTGCAACACAGTCCTCAAATGAGCAACATGTTCCTCCTTACTTCGAGAGTATATGAGGATATTATCTATGAAGATAATGACGAACATATCTAGGTACTTCTTGAACACCCTGTTCATCAATCTATGAAAGCTGCAGGTGCATTCATTAGTCTAAAAGACATAACCGCAAACTCATAATGACTGTACCGAGTCCTGAAGGCTATTTTCAAAATGTCACTCTCCCTAACTCTGAGCTGATGATAGCTGGATGAGAGGTCTATCTTTGAGAAACACTTGGCACCCTGAAACTGGTCAAACAAGTCATCAATCCGGGGGAAGGGATACTTATTCTTGATTGCGACCTTGTTCAATTGTCGATAATTAATACACATCCTGAGAGAACCATTTTTCTTTTGAAAGAAGAGGACTGGAGAACCTCACGGGGACTTACTAGGCCTAATGAAATCCTTATCTAAGAGATCCTTCAATTACTCCTTCAACTCCTTTAGCTCAGTAGAAGCCATTCTGTAAAAGAGAAATGGATATGGGCTGCATATCAAGGAGAAGGTGAATACCAAATTCAGTCACCCGCTTAGAAGGGACTCCTGGTAGATTATCTGGAAACACTTCTATATACTCCTATACAATAGGAACTAACTGGAGATTCATGGTTTCGTACTTAGAATCTTTAACCTGAACTAGATGATATACACACCCCTTGGAGATCATCTTTCTAGCCTTAAGGTAATAGGAAAAGCGACCTACAGTTACTGCTGAACTACCCTTCAACTCTAGGACTGGCTTACCCGAGAATCGAAACTCTACTGATCTAGTTCTATAATTAACTGAAGCATAACATGCGCACAACCAATCCATACCTAAGATAACATCAAAATCAGTCATATTTAACTCTACTAAGTTAGCTGAGGTTAATTTTTGAAGAACTGTGAAAAGATAATTTCGGAATACCCATCGAGCTATAACTAACTCACCAATAGGAGTAAAGACTTAGAAGGGCTTTTAAAGGATTTTAGGACTGACACCGAAACTAATAGCAATATAGGGAGTCACGAAGGAAAATGTGGCTCCTGGATCTAGTAATGCATATATATCAAGATGGAAGACTTATTTCACACCAGTGACCATATCTGGTGAGCTGTCTTACTCCTGGCAAGATGACAGTGCATAGAATCTATTCTAGGCTGGCCGTCGCACGTACTAGAAGATGCGCCCTGCTGAGGTGGGTGAGCTGCTGAAGTGGTGGATGGGGCACAATCTCTATCGTCACCCTATCTAGCTGAAGGATAATCCTTGCGCATGTGTCCGAGCTTCTTACACGCAAAGTAAACATCTGAGCCAACCAAGCACTCTCCTAGGTGGTTCTGTCACGCCCCGCCTTGGGGGGTATGACTGGCACCTGGTGCCCTACTAGGACCTGAGCTGCTAGACTACTGAGCCTAAGCACATCTAGTGCCTGGCTGGCTCTAACTTAGATTCATGGAATCAACGGGCTATATAACGGCTGTAAATACAGCCTCCGGCCGACTGGGCC
>JACEIK010003887.1:80676-106583 GCA_018107945.1 Datura stramonium
ACTAACGGGCGAAGCTCGGTCAGTACTTCTGCTATTTCTTCCAACTGCACTCATATATAGGTCAATTAGAACAAAATATGCTAATATTCTGGAAGAAAATATTGCTTTCAATATATATAACCCAAACTTTGGCTTATCGAAAAACGGTCTAAAACTCGCTATTTCTCGAAAGTCCAGAAGGGAGAAATACTCACTTAAGGCTTGGAGTATATTGACACTAATTTGGAGCAATTCCACTTACCTTAGCTCGGTAGCACGGCGATTCGCCGGCCGAATTTCATGAAACTAAATTCGTAGGAATGCTCATTGCTGCTCAATACCTCGGTATCTAGGATTAATTCGAGTTTGGACCGTGTTTGACAGCGTAATCGGATGAATATTGTTAAGAAACCTTCATTCCTCTTCCTCTCTGACTTGCTCTCTGTTTTCACTGGAAATTATAAGAAATTTAACATTAAAACTGAAGTTTGGAGGCTTATATACTTGGGCCTAGACAGGGCCTCCGTGACACGGAGTCAACGTGGAGGCCCTCCCTCCGTGGCACGTTGCCATCGCGGAGGGGCTCTGCCCCGGCTCCTTCCGTGATGGTTCGACGAATTTCTTATCCGGTCTTTCCCCGGGCCTTTTTCTATCATGTATGGCATTCAAAAACTCTTAACCAACATGCGAGTAGGCCATCCACGTGTTGAGAATTTACGGGGTGTAACAGGTTCTTACCACACTTCCTGCAAGATGGGAAAGTGCGCTCCCCTGACCCCTAAATCCTAATGCTCTACCTCTCTAATCACCTCTAGGCCTGGATGGAACACTGGCTGATGATAAATTTGGGGCAGATGACCTATAGTGAGACTGTGGCTGATGTCCACTGACGTGCTGTGTGTTTACAACACTTTCGATGCTTAAAACTTAGAAAAACATGGACTTAGGTACTTTTACTTTGTTTTCAGAGAAAATAGGTGTTGGAGCCAAAATGTCCAAAAGATGCATAAAAGTGCAGAAAATCAGCCAAGTACAAATCTCAGTACGAGCCGTACCATGATTGTATGAGTCGTACTGAGAATCGTGGTGAAAATCAGAAGGCTAGAATAAGAGGCTAAAACCTCCACAACTAGGGTTGTAGAAACCATGGTGGAATAATGAAATAGGGTTACACAACAGTGATTCAAAACCAATGGTAAACGTTTGTATTATATTCTCTTCATCTTTAAACGTTTATTAATGGTGTAAAACGTTAGAACTTTCCCCAATTCTTTACTTACTTGAACCTAGAGAAGTAGAGATTAGGAAAAGAGAACTAAAATAAAGCCTTGGTCTTTATGATCATTGTATTAACTTGAGCCGTGGTTGTAGGATAGTTAAATTTGGAACAAATTTATAATGGTTAGCTTGAAAGCGCTCATGAGACCTGACCCCGTGATTGAGTATAGTTATCCAACAGAGACGAACCAGTTGTTTGGATGAACCTAGTTATCAGTTCTACAAGTAAGCATTGGGATTGATCACGTGTGTATACCCGAAGTAGTTATGAACCCATGGGTAATACTTACCCTAGTTATTTGCAAATATTGATAACAACCATAATTACAATCTTGTTTTAATATTGTTTTTTATTTGAAACCCCTCAATTTGGAGATAACTTACCAACAAGTTTAAGTACCGATATTAGTCTAGATCTTACCTTATTCACTGTGTGTTCGACCCCAACCTCTTTGTTGGGTTCTTTATTGACAATGTCCGCTTCATACTTCACCAGAAAGTGTGAATTTTAGCATTATCAACAAGTGGTGCCGTTGCCGGGGAAAACAACTAAGATTAGATTAATTTCTTGTATTTAACTTTTGGGTGTTATTTCTCCATTTACATTTTCTTTGTTTTTCTTCTGTGATTCATTCAGGCCAACACCAAGGGAGCTACCTTTGCAAACACCAGATGGAAGACAAGAGGCTGCTAGCTCCCGTGGGAGAGATAATGAATATTGACACACTAGCAGCTGTCTTGATGAATTATGAAGGAGATGGAGTATCGGGGTACACGGAGCTGGTAAATGCCCTAGAAGAGACGAGGTCATATAACTTAAGACCAAAGAAATTAGTCCTTGACTTGAACAACCGTGTGACCCTTCCAGCAAATCCATCAGTGGAGGAACCACTAATTCTTGAACTGAAGGCATTACCTCGCCACCTCAAATACACGTTCTTGGGTGAAGATAGCATATTTCCAGTAATTATTATAGTAGACTTGATTGACTGGCAAGTGGAAGCTTTGGTCACAGTATTAAAAAAGCACAAAAAGGCAATTGGCTGGACCATAGCTGACATATGTACTCACAAAATATAGCTCGAGAACTGCACACCAAGTACAGAGTATCAACGACGCCTGAACCCACCAATGGAACAAGGAGTGAAAAAGGATATTATCAAGTGGCTAGACACTGGTGTCGTTTACCCCATTACGGATAGCAAGTGAATAAGTACAATACAGTGTGTGCCAAAGAAAGGTGGGATCACAGTGGTACCCAATGAGAAGAATGGGCTGATACTGGCAAGACCAATGACAGGATGGCGTGTATGCATGGATTATAGGAAGTTCAACCACTGAACCCAGAAAGACCACTTTCTAATGCCATTCATGGATCATATACTTGACAGGTTGGCAGGTAGATGCTGGTACTATTTTCTTGATGGTTATTCGGGGTACAATCAGATCACTATAGCCCTGGAAGATCAAGAGAAGACTACCTTCACCTGCCCATATGGAACATTTGCTTTTAGGAGAATGCCTTTTGGATTGTGCAATGCACCGACCACATTCCAGCGCTGCATGATATCGATATTCTAAATATGGTGGAGGACACCATCGATGTATTCATGGACGACTTCTCAATTGTGGGCGACTCATTTGAATCTTGCCTCAAGCACTTGGGCAAAGTGTTGAACCGATGCGAAGAAACTAATCTGGTCCTAAATTGGGAAAAATATCATTTTATGGTTAATGAAGGAATAGTGCTGGGTCACAAAATCTCTGAAAATGGGATTGAGCTCGACAAGGCAAAAATTGAAGTTTTAGCAGGATTGCCACCACCTATTTCCGTAAAAAGGGTCAGAAGATTTTTAGGGCATGCAGGATTCTATAGGAGGTTCATCAAGGACTTTTCAAAGATTGCACAACCATTATGAAAATTTCTTAAGAAGGAGGTGAAGTTCGTATTTGATGAGGCATGTCTAAAGGCCTTTGAGTGCTTGAAAGAGAAACTCACCATTTCTCCTATTATTATAGCTCCAGATTGGTCTCTTTCGTTTGAAGTAATGTGTGACGCAAGTGGGGTCGCTTTAGATGCTGTCTTGGGCCAACAAAGAGGAAAGATTTTTCATCCTATCTATTATGCTAGCAGAACACTCAAGACGTCCCAAAAAAAACCCACACTGTCACAGAATAGGAGCTGCTAGCAGTAGTCTTTGCATTTGAGAGGTTTCGATCATACTTGCTTGGAACGAAGGTGATCGTCCATGTAGACCATGCTGCTTTGAGGTACCTGATGTCTAAAAAGGATGCTAAACCCAAGATAATCAGGTGGGTGCTGTTGCTTCAAGAATTTGAGTTTGAGGTGAAAGACAGGAAAGGAATTGAAAATCAGGTAGCTGACCACTTATCTAGACTAGAGTCTGAGACTTGAGAAAGAGAGGAGATTGATATTGATGACGCTTTCCCAGATGAGCAGGTACTCGCTGCATCTCAAGACTTGATTCCCTGGTTCGCTGATTTTGAAAATTATTTGGTCAATGACATAATCCCAGCAGACATGACTCCCCAGCAAAAGAATAAGTTCTAATCTGATGCTCGAAGATACTATTGGGATGAACATTACTTATTTCACATTTGTGCAGATGGGATCATTCGGAGGTGTGTGCCAGAGGTAGAAATGTTGAGCATTTTAGAGGCTTGTCACTCATTTCTAGTTGGAGGTCATCATAGTGGTATCCGAACTTCACACAAAATCTTGTAATGCGGGTATTACTAGCCATTTATTCACTAAGATGCCTATGATTATGCCAAGGCATGTGATCAGTGTAAAATATAGAGTGACATTACTCGCAAGCATGAGTTACCATTGACCCCTATTCTGAAAGTTGAGTTATTTGATATATGGGGCATAAACTTCATGGGCCCATTTGTTAGTTCATATGGGATGAAATACATCTTGGTGGCAGTAGGTTATGTCTCCAAATAGGTGGAGGCTATTGCACTACCTAACAACAAAGGCAAAAGTGTCACAACATTTCTGCGAAAGCACATATTCGCTAGATTTGGTACTCCCAGAGAAATCATCAGCGATGGTGGATCACACTTTTGTGACCGTCTCTTTAGAACCCTCGTGGAGAAATATGGCATCCACCATAAGGTGACAACACCTTACCATCCTTAGTCAAGTGGGCAGGTGGAAGTTTCAAACAGGGAGATAAAGACCATTTCGGCCAAAACAGTGAATACTAACCAGACAAATTGGTCTTGGAAGCTCGATGATGCATTGTGGGCCTATTGAACAGCTTATAAGACCCATATTGGTTCATCTCAATGTCAGCTGGTCCATGGAAAGTCATGTCATCTGCTGGTTGAGTTAGAGCATAAGGCACTATGGGCTTTGAAAAAGCTGAATTTAAATTGGTATGAAGCAGCCAAGTTGAGACTTGACCAACTTAATGAGTTAGATGAATTTTGACTTCAAGCTTATGAGAATGAGACCATTTATAAATAAAGAATGAAGATATATCAAGGCTCCGTTTTCATCTCGAAAAATTGTAATCTAGGTAGATGGGACATATAGAGTGGTGAATGTGTCCCCATATGGTGTAGTGGAACTTGAGAATAAAGATGGAAAAAGGTTCAAAGTGAATGGGCATAGAATAAAGATGTATTTGGGAGATACAGAGGAAATAAGGGGAATTGAGGTGGTGTACCTTGATGATGCTTGAAAAATCATGAAAGTTACATCGTTCCACGACGTTAAATCAGGGCTGCATGGTAGGCAACCCATGAATGGTGAAGTATGAGTAGCCACAGGTATGTTCCCTTCCTTCTGATTTACATTCTATGCTTCGGGGACTAAGCATGCTTTTTAAAAGGGGATGGGGTGTACTTGTATTTTTGGGATTTTGTTGGATTCGTCCAAGGGTTTTTCTTGTCGTGTTTCTTTTTCCTCTCATGCTATCTAGTAGAACCGACATGTTTAGGATTTTATTTTTGTGTTTTTGTTTAATTAGGAAGTAGGTTAGGAGTACTCAGCCAATAAATTGCACTAGTTTTGAATTTGTGAAAATTGACCCTGTTTAAACATTTTTGATGGTTAGCTATGTACTTGTTTATTGCAAATCATGATTTATGTGGATGTTTTTATGTTATTTAGTGTATTAGCATGAGTATTTCTTGTTATCCAAGTATAAACCGGATAGGTAGAATGAATGCAAGACATGTACCATGAGTGAGTGGGGTCTAATACCTAGCTCAATTCTGCATAGAGGATCTAGAACTTGCCTAGTTAGTCTTTACATAGGTTTTAGGATGGTTGATTAGGAAAAGATCATAGGCCGTTTTTGATTAGCCTATTTTAGCTTAAATGACCCTAGCAAAATAATATGATTCCCTTGATCCCGATTTTGAGCCTTAAATAAACCATCTTTCTTTGATTAACCATTCCCATTTTAATAATGCACCTGTGTTGGCCCTGGTCCCTCCTTGGACATTGTAAACTTCAACATAGGCAAAATTCCTAAGTTGAGGGTGGAATGAGTACGGGTACATAAATCTTGGAAAGGTGAAAAATGAAAAGAAAAGAAAAAGGGTTGAAAATGAGGTCTGGTGTGACAAAATAAGAAGAAAAAGAAAAAGAAAAAGAAAAAGAAAAATATTAAAAGAAAATACAAAAAGAGAATGATGAATGAAATTTTTTGAAAACACACCACACCGATATAAGTGCATAAAAATGGTGAAAAGAGAGGAAAAAGTTAAAAAAGCAAAAAAGGTGAAAAAGTGAAAAATGAAGAGTTAGTTCGGTTGCATGGAGTTCCTTTATCCATCATCTCTAATAGGGGTACCTAGTTCACCTAGTAGTTTTAGAGATCATTTTAGAAGGGCCTTAGTACTTAGGTAAAGCTTAGCACAACTTTTCATCCGTAGACAGATGGTCAGGCCGAGTGATAACGTCAAGGGTGAAAAAGTGAAAAATGGAGCCACATGTATGTAGTGCCAAGGAGGGGTTTAGTTACTAAAAAGATTCCATATCTAACTTACCTATCCTAAAATCCCACATTACAAGCCGAATCAAGTCCTATAGTAATTCTAGCATGGCCATCTGATAAGCCAAAGTAGAGAAAATAAGGGCAAGCCTATGGTATCCAACATGCAGTATTTAGGACTTCTTTGTAAGAGTGATAGTCTTACTTGTTCAGTCCCATGTTTCATATTTTCTTATATTTGTGAGTGGGGGACTTCATTTGCTGTGAGGGTACATGGTTTTGGTTTGATTCTATCAATTGTCTGTGTGAAAAGCATTGGTGATGACTTGACTATCTGTTAATAGCTAGATGACATATTTGATCCCTATTTATCATGGTTTGTGGTTTCTTGATGTGCATATGTTGATTTGGTTTATGGGAGAAAAGGTCAAAATCTATTTGAGTCCACGGTGCAAATTTGATTGATTGTTTGTTGTAATATCCTAGGTTTATTTTCTAGTTAAGCATTGTGTTTATTTTTTTTTGTTTTCTTTGCCCGAGGACATGCAAAAGTCTTAAGTTGAGGGTGTTGATATGCTGTGAGTTTATACCACTTTCGATGCTTAAAACTGAGAAAATAGCATGGAATTAAGTATATTTATATTGATATGAGTACTTTTACTTTATTTTCAGAAAAAAACAGGTGTTGGAACAAAAATGTGCAAAAGATGCATCAAAGTGCAGAAAATCGGCCAAGTACAAATCTTAGTACAAGCCATACCATGATTGTACGAGTCGTACTAAGAATTGTGGTGAAAATCAGAAGCTTGGAATAAGAGGAAGGCAAAGTACGACTCTCAGTACGAGTTGTACCAAGATGGTACGAGTCGTAACTGGAGTCGTGGAAATCTTCAGAGAAATTCTCACAAGGCAGTCTCTTGGTATGGGTGGAACCTACGGATCGTAACAACCACTTACGACCCATACCATGAGCTGTTGGAAGTCAATGATTATTAAAGACTTGGTAGAACTCCAGATGCAACAAGCAAGTACGAGTCCTATGAAGGTACGAGGCGTACCACAACACTCGTAGAAAAATTCAGAAGATGTCAAAGTTCTCAGGGACAAGCCACGGATGGATTGTACAACTCGTAGGATTGAGGGACGAGTCGTACCAGCTGGCAACACTTAGAAAAATCTACAACAGCCAAGGATGTATGAGAGGCAGGTATGACCCGTACAATCCTGTTATAGGTCATGGGATCAGTGGTGAGTCAAGTCAGCGCCAGATATTTAAAATTCCTTGTTAGCTTAGGAAAAGGTTTCTAATGTCTGTATAAATACCTTTTATGTTTTTATTTTAGTAGAACAACTAGAGAGAGTAGGAAAGACGTGTGAAAATTATTATTTGTGAATTTTTATCAAGTTTTGGAGAGCAATTTTTAGGATCAACACTTGATTTCATCAATTGTTCTTGAGATTGTTCATTGATATTCAAAGCAGGTTTTCTTTCAATTATTGTTGTAAGTATATAATTATGTGTTTGTCTATGAATGCAAAATATAATCTTACATTCATGAGAGACTAAGACCTCCACAACTAGGGTTGTGGGAACCATGTTGGAATAACAAAATAGGGTTTCACAAAAGTGATTCAAAATCAATGCTATTCGCTTGAATTGTATTCTCTTCATCTTTAAATGTTTCTTAATGGTGTACAACGTTTGGACTTGCCCGAATTTTTTACTTGCTTGAACCTAGAGAAATAGAGTTTAGGAAAAGAGAATTACAATAAAGCCTTGGTCTTTATGATCATTGTATTAACTTGAGCCGTGATTGCAGGATAGTTTAACTTGGAACAAATTGATAACGGTTAGTTTGAAAGCGCTCATGAGACCTGGCCCGGTGATTGAGTATAATCATCCAATAGGGACGAACCAATTATTTGGATAAACCCTAGTTATCAGTTCTACAAGTAAGCATTGAGATTGATCACGTGTGCATACCCGAAGTAGTTATGAACCCATGGGGAACACTTACCCTAGTTATTTGCATTTCTTGATAACAACCACAATTACAATCTTGTTTCAATTTGTTTTTTCTTTGAAACCCCCCAATTTGGAGATAACTTACCAACAAATTTAAATACCAACATTAGTCTAGATCTTACCTTATTCACTGTGGGTTCGACCCTAACCTCTTTGTTGGGTTCTTTATTAACAAAATCCGCTTCATACTTTTCTAGGAAGTGTGAGTTTGAGCGTTATCAAAAAGTGGCGCCATTGCCAGGGAATACGACTAGGATTATATTAATTGCTTGTATTTAAATTTTGGGTGTTATTTCCCCGTTTACATTTTCATTGTTTTTCTTTCGTGATTCATTCAAGCCAACACCAAGGGAGCTACCTTTGCAAATAACCAGATGGAAGTCAAGAGGATGCTAGCGCCCATGGGAGATATGATGAATATTGACACACTAGCAGCCGTCTTGATAAATTAGGAAGGAGATGGAGTTTTGGGGGTACACGGAGCTGGTAAATGCCCTAGAAGGAACGGGGTCATGTAACTTCAAACCAAAGAAATTAGACCTTGACTTGAAGAACCGTGTGACCCAGCCAGTAAAGCCATCAGTGGAGGAACCACCAATTCTTGAACTGAATGCATTACCTCCCCACCTCAAATACGCATTCTTGGGTGAAGATAACACATTGCCAGTAATTATTGCAACAGACTTGATTGACTGGCAAGTGGAAGCTTTGGTCACAATATTAAAAAAGTACAAAAAGCAATTGGCTGGACTATAGCTGATATCATCGGGATCCCTTCAGGCATATGTACTCATAAAATATAGTTCGAGCCAAACTACACCCCAAGTATAGAGCATCAGCTATGCCTGAACCCACCAATGCAAGAAGTAGTGAAAAAGGAGATTATAAAGTGGCTAGACGCTTGTGAAGTTTACCCCATTCCAGATAGCAAGTGGGTAAGTCCGATATAGTGTGTGCCAAAGTAAGGTGGGATCACAGTGGTACCTAATGTGAAGAATGAGCTGATACCGACAAGACCAGTCACAGGATGGCGTGTATGCATGGATTATAGAAATTTCACGACCTAAACGTACATCGGATCATAGACATGGGATGAGGAGCCCCGAGAATCTCCAAGTCGACCCATGGAATGAGAATACATCTAATTCAATCACATGAGCGGAAGGGTTAGCATAGAGAACGTAATCATAACATAACACAAGGGAAAATAGTACAATACTTATACAATATGGCAGAATACAACTTTTTAGTCTGATAAGCCTCTAAACATGAAAGGAGGATTGATGGGACAATTCCCCAACTAATCAAACATCCAAAAACTGAAGGAATAACATAGAGTGTGAACATGTAGCCCTCGGAACAAGAGGACTCACCAAGTACGCAGTAAGCAAGTCCGAATCTATCTACGGGTGAGGATGAGCCTGAGAACTGGGACCTGTATCATAAGACGATACAACATAGAAAGTATGTGGTCAGTACGTGAAATGTACTGAGTATGCAAGGTAAGTAACGCGGAAATTTAAAACATGTATGAAACTCATAAATGGTCATAAGATTATGACAACATGCTCGTATCATAAATCATTATAACATATTATACGGCTCAAGGTTTTCAAAACATTCGTAACATAAACATAGTCATAATCATAAGAGAAGAACTTTGCTTCACATAACTTGAGCCAACATACATAATCATAACATGCGTAAATCATGAGGAACAATGGGAGATTCTCTTAACCGACATACCCCATATGAGCATACATGAAGCCCGACTTGTAACCCTTGTCGGGAGGGTGTTTATAGCTTTCCAAGGGTAGGAACCATGAAGGGCGTGATCACACATGAAAAGGGCCATTTGGGCCAGGGACAAACATGAATGGGTCCCAACATACCTATGGTGGCACGCAGTTCATGAGATCCGGGACTTAACCTGAGTCTCGAACCTACTCGATGTTTGATACTACTCCCAAAACATATATATTTCTCATAATAATACATACAGTAGTTCATGGGCTAGTAAAATCATGATAATAATAAACATGCTTGAACATACGTGAACTAGCCATGACTTGAGGCCCATGAGTCGGCCAAAACACAATTCATGCTTAGTAAAATACATACATACTTGTAGATCATGCATAGAGTTTAAATTTCCATAAGATCATAATAGATAACATAATATATTCATGATTTAATTCATAATACATGATGGGCTTATCAAAAACATCAACGGATCATAAATTGGTTTATCATGGGCATGCATAATCAAGCTTAAATGATTAGAAATTTGAAATCAACCATATTAATATCAAATTTAGAGATCAAAAAGATGATCAAAATCAGTAGATAATGATAGGGTTTCAAAATCACAAGACCCATGATTAAATCATTAAATTTTATACAAACCGAATATAAAACCCCATGAGTTTTTAAATAAATTTTTGAGTAATTAATAGAGAAGGAGCATGGGTATGGAAGAATACACCCATGGAAGACCTTATGTACCTAGGATTATCAACTCCTAACCCTACTTAAAAGCCCAAGTAAAAAGCCCAAGAATGAAATTGAAGGAATTGAGGTGAAAATCTTGAAATCTCTCCCCTTAGATCCCTTGTCAAAATCCTTGCATGCATGATGGGAGTTTAGGAAGGCTTATTTTCTTAAAAACCCAACTTTCCCAAGCCAAAACGACGTACTTTAGGCCTTATATCGCAAAAAAGTAAAAAATACTTTAATGAACTCGCCTCTGAAAATTGGTAGATGGAACCAACTAACAGCACCAATGGGTCGTTGGAACCCACCACGACTCCGCCGTGTTCCTGCGGAATGAATTGCCACACCTAGTCTCGGGATCCAAAACAACGGGCTGACAGATGACCCGTACCTCCAACCCATGACTCATTACATCGTCCGTGGTTGGGGTCCCTTGAACCTGGCATTCATCTTCTAATCTGGTCACCACGACCTCGTCACCACAAACAACGTGATCTTTGCTTCGCCAAGTCTACTGAAACTTAACTCCCAACCATGCACCACACCCACCGACCCGTGGCTTCTCCTATGGGTCGTTGGCCCCGGTTGTTTACACTATCGCTCAGCCTAATCTGTAACCAGATTATAAAGATGGCCCATTGTATCCCACAATGGGTCGTCATACCTCTCGTTGTCTCTACCGCCACCAACATTTCCCCAACCAACGATAGCATACAACGACTCGTGATTTAATACCAGGAGTCGTTTGTAGTCCGTGTTGTGATATTTTCCAGTTTTCACACTTTCAAATTAAACTCCTGGCTCCTTAGGCCTTCCCGGGTATTACAATATCTCCCTTGGAAACTTTCGCCCGAATGTAGGGAAACAAGCAAAGAACGTAAACATACAATATCATAGCCATATACTGATCATTTTAACCAAAATTTTCACGAAATGACTACCTCCGAACCAAACCACATAGCTGAACTGATCTCATGCTTCACATACACATTCATACACAAAAGAGATTTGCACACATGAACTGAACATGAAACTAAATGGGATCGTGAGAGTGTAACCGATACCTCAAGTCGGAACTGAGCCGGTAGAGAAAAAATATGGATATCTAGCCATCATATCCGCTTTCGGGTTTCCCACGTAGCTCCTCAACATGCTGATTTCTCCATAAAACCTTAACGGGTTACTTCTTTATTCCTCAACTTCCTAACCTCCGACGATCCAAGATTTGAACTGGAATTTCTTCTCATAATCGAGGTCAGTTTTTACTCCAAAGGTTGTCTAAGAGGACTACCAAGTCTGGATCACCAAAACACTTTTTCAAAAGTGACACATGGAAGATGGGACGAACTGAAGATAACTCCAATGGAAAGTCCAACTCATATGCCACCTACCAACTCTTCACAACCCAAAAGAGGGACCAACATAGCGGGGTTTGAGTTTCCCTATCTTTCCAAATCTCATTAATCCCTTCATGGGAGATACCCTTAGAAATACCCAGTCGTCCACCTCAAACTCCAAATCTCTTTTCCCTCACATCAAGATACGATTTCTAACAACTCCGAGCGCTTTTAACCGGTCCTTATCAACCGGACCTTCACCATTGCCTCGTGAACCGCATCTCTGCCCTATCATAGCTTCGCCACTAACCTCAAACAATCCATTGGGAGATCTACACCTCCGCCATAGAGGGCTCAAACGGTGCCATCTAGATACTAGAGTAATAACAAGTTATTATAAGCAAATCCCCATCAAGGCAAAATGATCATCCCAACTACCTTTAAAATCCATAACACATGCCCTCAACATATCCTCAAGAGTCTGGATTGTTCGTTTCTCCGCCATCCTTGCAGATGAAATGCTCACGAGCTTAATCTCGAGTCCCAAGTCCCTTCGAAAAGACCACTCGTAACTGGAGGTAACCGAGTACCTCGGTCTCGGAAGCCACAGAAAAGGGCACTCTATGAAGTCGAACCAATCCCCGAATATAAAACTTGGCATAATCGCCTGTTGGAACTCGTGGTCTTGACCTGCAGGAAGTGTGCACTTCTTGTTAACCTATCTACCACCACTCAAATGGAATCATAGTGTCGGCGAGTATGAGGTAGGCCAAGAATAAAATCCACATTAATCTATATTCCTCACTTCCAAGTGGGAATGCTAATATCCCAAAGTACTCCTCCCAGCCTTGCAGCTCGACCTTCACTTGCCGCGCTTGGACACTTGGCTATGAACTCGTGATATCCTCATACCATCCCACCACAATAGATTTCCCACAAGTCCCGATACATCTTCGTGATCTCTGATGGATGGAATATTCGGCACCATATGCCTCATGCAATATCCGAACTCTCAAATTATCAACCAAACAAATAGCCGACCTCGGTATCAAGGACACCATCTCCCCTTGGGAGAAAAAAACCTCCACCTTTTGACTCCGCGACGTCTCCTTCAGCCTTTCTCAAAATCGAATCATCTTGCTTAGATTTGGACATCGACCACCAAGGACGATTCTGGACCTATCTCTGCACAACAATGCTTACCATCGGTCGAGTCGATCAATGTAACTCTTGCCCTTGCAAGTCGGTGGACATCTCTCACCAACTCCTTCCTTCCTCATCCACGTGGGACACACTCTCCATAGAGAGCCTACTAAGTGCATCCACAACCACATTATCCTTGCCCTGGTGGTAAAGGACACTCATATCGTAGTCCTTTAGCAATTCCAACCACCTCATTTGCCGAAGATGATCTTTCGTGCTGAACACATATTGCAAGCTCTGTGATCCATGAACACGTCCACGTAAACCCCATACAAGTAATGCCGCCATATCTTCGAACACTACGCGCCCAACTCAAGATCATGTCGGATAATTCTTTTCATGAACCTTGAACTATTGAGAGCGATGATATCACCTTCCCCATTGCATCAACACACATCCTGGGCCGACCAAGCATCACAATACATAACAAATCCATCGCACTCTCGGGGTAAAGTTAACACCGTGCCGGCAAGTCGGGTCTTCAATTCCTGGAAGCTTTTCTCACAATCCTCTGACCATTGAAACTTCTTTCTTTTCTCTCAGCCAATTCTGGTCAAAGATGCCGAAATAGATGAGAAACCTCAACAAACCTTTGGTAGTTGCCTCGCTACACCCAAGAAACTCTAAATTTCTTAAGGATTCAATGTCTAGGCCAATTCTTCAGCGCTTTGATTTTCTGAGAATCCACCCTTATGCCCTCACTCGACACCATGGGCCCGTAAAATGCCACCGAGTCCACCAAAATTCACACTTGCCAAACTTTGCATACAACCTGATGATCCTGAGGTCTGGTACTATTCTCAATGAGCGCATGCTCCTCCCCGCCCGAGAGTATATAAGGATGTCGTCAATGAACACAATCATGAACATGTCCAAATATGCCGTGAATACCTCGTTCATTAGATCCATAAAAGCTGCAGGAGCATTGGTTAGTCTAAATGACATAACTACAAACTCATAATGGCCATACCGGTCCTAAAGGTTGTCTTTTGGGATATCACTTCCTGACTCGAGCCGGTGATACCTGCATCTGAGATCTATCTTCGAGAACACCCGCACCCGGAGTTGGTCAAATAAATCATCAATCCCGGGGCAAGGGGTACTTTTTTTGCGGTGATTGGTTAAGTTTCCGATAATCAATACACATTCGGGCGATCCATCCTTCTTCGGAACAAATAGAACCGTGCGCCCCATGGGGACTCTGTTTTGTCTAATGAAACCCTTATCCAACAAGTCCTTCAACTATTCCTTTAACTCTTAACTCCTACCACAACTCGTATGAGGAATAGAGATAGGCTGCGACGGTAGTAGATAAATTTCGAAATCAATTTCCCTTTCCGAAGGAACACCTGGCAAATCATCTGGGAAAACCTTCCGGTTACTCACACACACCATTGGAACTGACTGGGCCAATTGTCGGGGTCTTGGACTCTCATCCTTAACCCCGACTAGTGGTACATGCAACCCTTAGAGATCATCTTCCGTGCCTTCGTATATGAAATAAACCGACCGACCGGTACAACCGACCATCTTTCATTCCAAAAATCGACTCACCCGAAATCGAAATTCCACTACATGAGTCCTAAGACCAATCGAAGCATAACATGCAAACAACCAATCCATACCCAAAATGATGTCAAAACCGCCATGGCCAATTCTACTAAGTTTATGAGGTAACCTTATACAACACCACAATGGGGCAACCCCTATATACCCGCCTAGCTATAATCGATTCAACGACTGAGTAGATACAGAGAATGTCTACGTAATTTCAAGACTAACTCCAAAATTACTAGCAATGTAAGGGTCACGAAGACAAGGTAGCTCCCCGGATCCAACAAAGAATAAGCATCAATATGGAAGACTGCAACATACCGTGGACCACATCTCGGGCGGCTTCCGGCTTCCCGGCAAGGCACTAGGGCATAAAATCTGTTTCATGCTGACCACCCGCGAACTAGTGGAGGAATTGCTATGCCGAGGGTCAGCCGTTGGAGTGGTAGAACTAGCTGTAAGCAATCTCTTTATCTCCGTGCCCGAGCTTGCCACACCAAACAAGCATCCGCACCACTGTGCACCTCTCGAGATAATTCTTGCCACATCTCGCATTGGCCTGGGAAAGTGCACTCCACCTCGCATGCTACCATGATCCTCGAGCTCGTAGCCCCGCTCCTCTAGTCTCCCTTGAACCTGGATGGTGTGCTAGTCGATTATGGAGCTGGAGCAAAGGGAACCGTGGCCGGGACCGCCGATGTGATCCACCTCCCCGACTCCGGCTGAGAAACCTTGTAGCTATCGGTCCCGGCCCTCTTGGCCTCTCTTATCCTCCCCTATAGACCCACTCCATCTGCTGGGCATGCAATACAATACGGGGAAATTCGAAGTCTCGGTGTAGCATGGCAATTCGACAATCCTTATCCAAGTAATCTACCACCCATGCATGCTGGATCACCTGGGCCCGTTAATCCACCACCAACTTTAGAGCATATTTAGATAGCCAAGTGAACTCCAAGGCATACTCCTGACCGACATCTTTCCTCGCTTCAAATTCACAAACTCACTCGCCTTGAGCTCCCTCATCTCCCGAGGGAAGAACCGACCATGAACGCGGCGTGAACTCATCCCAACTCCATCGGCCTCTGCACTGGGCCGTCCTAGAACCTTCATTGCTTGAACCATATATGTAAGCAATTATATATGTGCTACCCCCTTGAGCTGATAGGAGGTCAAATCAACACATTCCCCATTATTCACCCCCATAACCTGGGTGATCTTTAGAATTTCCTCAATAAATTCATGTGGGTCCTCATCTACCTTCGACCTTGTGAACTTTGGAGGGCTACTCCTCAAAAGTCCCTCGCCCTAGCAGTTGTCGCGTTCCCATTTTACGGATAATGTGCCATAGTCTGATTCTGGACCTGAGCTATCATGGCCTGTGCCAACATCTGAATCGCCGCCCTAAACTCAGCGTGGGCAGATGGCTCTGGTACGTGTTTCTCATGAACGGGTGGAGCTGGCTGATGCTCTCCATCATGGGCACACTCATGATCATCACCATTACCATTCCTCTTGGCATTTACTCGGCGTGGATACATGATTCTGCAAATGCAAATAACATGAATTAGAGGAGTAAAGGACGTTTATTACACGACATAGATCATGAAATAAGGGAACATTCCTAAACGTCTAGTAACCTCTTCGTCATAAGTGTGGCACACTTCACACCCATGAAAAAGACTCTAATTAACGCGACTTTCAAACTTCCTAGGACATATAAAACTATGGGTATGATACCAAGTTTGTCACGATCCAAACATACACCTGGATCGTAGACACGGGACAAGGAGCCCAGAGAGACCCCAAGTCGACCCATGGCATAAGCATACATCTAATTCAATCACATGAGCAGAAGACTTAGCATAGAGAACATAATCATAACATAAATAAGGGAAAACAGTACAATACTTATACAATACGCCGGAATACAACTTTTTAGTCTGGTAAGCCTCTAAACATGAAAGGAGGATTGATAGGACAACTCCCCAACTAATCCGACATCCAGAAACTGAAGGAATAACATAGAGTGTGAACATTTAGCCCTCGGAACATGAGGATTCACCAAGTACGCAGTGAGCAAGTCCAAATCTATCTACGGGTGAGGATGGGACTGAGAACTGGGACCTGTACCATGAGACGATACAGTATAGAAAGTATGCGGTCAGTACGTGGAATGTACTGAGTATGCAAGGTAAGTAAAGCGGACATTTAAAAAATGTATGAAACTCATAAATGGTCATAAGAGTAGGACAACATGCTCGTGTCATAAATCATTATAACATATTATACGGCTCAAGGTTTTCAAAACATTTATAACATAAACATAGTCATAATCATAAGAGAAGAGGTAGAAATGTTGAGCATTTTAGAGGCTTGTCACTCATTCCCAGTTGGGGTTCATCATAGTGGTATTCGAACTACACATAAAATCTTGCGATGCGGGTATTACTGGCCCTCTATCACCTGAATTCCTATGATTATGCCTAGGAATGTGATCAGTGTTAAAGACAGAGTGGCATTACTCGCAAGAATGAGTTACCATTGAACCCTATTATGGAAGTTGAGTTATTTGATGTATGGGGCGTCGACTTCATGGGACCATTTGTTAGTTTATATGGGATGAAATACATCTTGGTGGCAGTGGATTACGTCTCCAAATGGGTGGAGTCTATTGCACTACCTAACAATGAAGGCAAAAGTGTTACAACATTTCTGGGGAAGCACATATTCGCTAGATTTGGTACTCCCAGAGCAATCATTAACAATGGTGGATCACACATTTATAACCGTCTCTTTATAACCCTCCTGGAGATATATGAAGTCAAGCATAAGGTGGAAATACCTTACCATCCTCAGTTAAGTGGGAAGGTGGAGGTTTCAAATAGGGAGATAAAGACTATTCCAGCCAAAACAGTGAATACTAATGGGACAGATTGGTCTAAGAAGCTCGATGACGTGTTGTGGGCCTATTGAACAACTTATAAGACCCATATTGGTTCATCTCCATATCAGTTGGTCTATGGAAAGTTATGTCATCTGCCAATTGAGTTAGAGCATAAGACACTATAGGCTTTGAAAAAGCTGAATTTAAATTGTTATGAAGCAACCAAGTTGAGACTTGACCAGCTTAATGAGTTAGATGAATTCTGACTTTGAGCTTATGAAAGTGCTGCCATTTATAAAGAAATAATGAAGATCTATCACGATAAGAAGATTGCAAAGAGGGAGTTTAACACTGGTGATTTGGTCCTACTGTTCAACTCAAGGCTCCATTTGCATCCCAAAAAAATGAAATCTAGGTGGATTGGACCATATAGAATGGTGAATATGTCCTCGTACGGTGCAATGGAAATTGAGAATAAAGATGGAAAAAGGTTCAAGGTGAACAGGAAAAGAATAAAGTTGTATCTAGGAGATATAGAGGAAATAAGAGGAATTGAGGCGGTGTACCTTGATGATGCTTAAAGAATCATGAAAGTCACGTCGTGCCGCGATGTTATATCAGGCACTGCATGGCAGGAAACCCATGGATGGTGAAGTCGGAGTAGCCACAGGTATGTTCCCTTCCTTCTGATTTACATTCTATGCTTCGGTGACGAAGCATGCTTTTTAAAAGGGGAGGAGGTGTACTTGTATTTTTAGGATTTTGTTGGATTCGTACCGAGGGTTTTTCATGTCATGTTTATTTTCCCTCGGGCATGTTATCTAGTAGAACCGACATGTTTAGGATTTTATTTTTGTGTTTTTGTTTAGTTAGGAAGTAGCTTAGGAGTACTCAGCCAATAAATTGCACTAGTTTTGAATTTGTGAAAATTGACCCTGTTTAAAATTTTGATGGTTCGCTATGTACTTGTTGATTGCAAAGCATGATTTCTATGGATCTTTTTATTTCATTTAGTGTATTAGCATGAGTAGTTCTTGTTAGCCATGTATAAAACCGGACAGGTAGAATGAATGCAAGACATGTACCATGAGTGAGTGAGGTCTAATACCAGTTCAATACTGCGTAGAGGATCTAGAACTTATCCGGTTAGGTTTTAGGATGGTTGGTTAGGAAAGGATCATAGGCCATTTTTGTTTAGCCTATTTTTAACATAAATGATCCTACCAAAATAATATGATTCCATTGATCCCGATTTTGAGCTTTAAATGAACCATCTTTCTTTGATTAACCAATTAACCGTACCCATTTTTATAATGAACCTGTTTTGGCCTTGGTCCCTCCTTGGACATTGTGAACCTCAACATAGGCAAAATGCCTAAGTTGAGGGTGGCTAGAGTAGGGGTGCATAAATCTTAGGAAGGTGAAAAAGGAAGAGAAAAGGAAAAAGGGTTAAAAATGAGGTGTGGTGTGACAAAATAAGAAGAAAAAAGAAGAAAAAGAAAAATTTAAAAAGAAAATACAAAAAGAGAATGATGAATGAAAATTTGTGAACACACAACACACCCATACAAGTGCATAAAAAATGGTGAAAAGGGAGGAAAAAGTTGAAAAAGCAAAAAGGGTGAAAAAGTGAAAAATGGAGCCACATGTATGTAGTGCCAAGGAGGGGTTTAGTCATTAAAAATATTCCATATCTACCATACCTATCCTAAAATCCCACATTACAAGCCGAATCAAGTCCTATAGTAATTCTAGCTTGGCCATCTGATAAGCCAAAGTAGAGAAAATAAGGGCAAGCCTATGGTATCCAACATGCAGTATTTAGAACTTCTTTGTAAGAGTGATAGTCTTACTTGTTCAGTCGCATGTTTCATAATTTATAATATCTGTGAGTGGGGGGTTTCATTTGCTGTGAGGGTACATGGTTTTGGTTTGATTCTACCAATTGTCTGTGTGAAAAGCATTGGTGATGACTTGACTATCTGTTAATAGCTAGATGACATATTTTGATCCCTATTTATCATGGTTTGTGGTGTCTTGATGTGCATATGCTGATTTGGTTTATGGGAGAAAGGGTCAAAAGCTATTTGAGTCCACGGTGCAAATTTGATTGATTGTTGGTTGTAGTATCCTAGGTTTATTTTCTAGTTAAGCATTGTGTTTAGTTTTTTTTGTTTTCTTTGCCTGAGGACATGCAAAAGTCTTAAGTTGAGGGTGTTGATATGCTGTGAGTTTATACCACTTTCGATGCTTAAAACTGAGAAAATAGCATGGACTTAAGTATATTTATATGGATATGAGTGCTTTACTTTATTTTCAGAAAAAATAGGTTTTGGAACAAAAATGTGCAAAAGATGCATCAAAGTGCAGAAAATCAGCCAAGTACAAATCTTAGTACAAGCCATACCATGATTGTACGAGTCGTACTGAGAATTTTGGTGAAAATCAGAAGGTTGGAATAAGAGGAAGGCAAAGTACGACTCTTAGAACGAGCCGTAACTAGAGTCGTGGAAATCTTCAGAGAAACTTGCACAAGGCATTCTCTTGATATGGGAGGAACCTACGGATCGTAACAACCACTTACGATCCATACCATGAGCCATGGGAAGTCAGTGATTATTAAAGACTTGGAAGAATTCCAGATGCAACAAGCAAGTACGAGTCATAGGAAGAAGGTACGAGGCGTACCACAACACTCGTAGAAATCTTCAGAAATATCAAAGTTCTCAGGGCCAAGCCACGGATAGATTGTACAACTCGTAGGATTGTGGTACGAGTCGTACCGGCTGCTAACACTTAAACAAATCTGTAGCAGCCAAGGATGTATGAGAGGTAGGTACGACCCGTACAATCCTGTTATAGGTCGTAGGATCAGTCGTGAGTCAAGTCGGCGCCAGATATGGAATATTCCCTATTAGCTTAGGAAAAGGTTTCTAATGTCTGTATAAATACCTTTTATGTTATATTTTAGTAAAACAACTAGAGAGAAAGTAGGAGAGACATGTGAAAAGTATTATTTGTGAATTTTTATTTAAGTTTTGGAGAGCAATTTTTAGGATCAACACTTGATTTCATCAATTGTTCTTGAGATTGTTCATTAATATTCAAAGCAGGTTTTCTTCCAATTATAGTTGTAAGTATTTAATTATGTGTTTGTCTATGAATGCAAAATATAATCTTACAATCATGAGAGGCTAAAACCTCCACAACTAGGGTTGTGGGAACCATGGCGGAATAACGAAATAGAGTTACACAAAAGTGTTTCAAAACCTATGCTAAATGCTTGTATTGTATTCTCTCCATCTTTAAACATTTCTTAATGGTGTACAACGTTAGGACTTGCCCGAATTCTTTACTTGCTTGAACCTAAAGAAGTAGAGCTTAGGAAAAGAGAATTACAACAAACCCTTGATCGTTATGATCATTATATTAACTTGAGCCGTGGTCGCAGGATAGTTAAATTTGGAACAAATTGATAACGGTTAATTTGAAAGCGCTCATGAGTCCTAACTTGATGATTTAGTATAGTCATCCAATTGGGACAAATCAGTTGTTTGGATGAACCCTAGTTATCAGTTTTACAAGTAAACATAGGGATTGATCACGTGTGTATACCCAAAGTAGTTATGAACCCATGGGGAACACTTACCCTAGTTATTTGAAAATCTTGATAACAACCACAACTACAATCTTGTTCTAATATTGTTTTTTCTTTGAAACCCCCTAATTTAGATATAACTTACCAGCAAGTTTAAGTACCAGCATTAGTCTAGATCTTACCTTATTCCCTGTGGGTTCGACCCTAACCTCTTTGTTGGGTTCTTTATTGACAACGTCTGCTTCATACTTTTCTAGGAAGTGTGAGTTTGAGCGTTATCAAAAAGTGAGAAAATAGCATGGACTTAAGTATGTTTATATGGCTTATCAAAAAGTGGCGCCGTTTCTGGGGAATACGACTTAGGATTAGATTAATTTCTTGGGTTTAACCTTTAGTCTTTATTTCCTATTTTATGTTTTTATTTTCTTTTACTGACATGTCACAGGTTAGACTGGTAAAACAAGCAGCCAAAATGTGACCACAGTCCCAACAGGTATTTTGATAAAGTCTGAGTAATCAAAATACCTGTGTCATGCTGCGACATTAAATTAGGCGCTTCTTGGGAGGCAACCCAAGATGATTTTTTTTTGTTTTTTTTATGTGTTTGTTCAAGTGTGCAAGTGTTAGGTTATAATTTACAACGAATTTGGAGCATGAAATCCATAAATGGGAGCTGCTCTTGCCCCCACAGATGACGAGGAGTAGAGGCCCAGAGAGTTCTTCTTTCACTCTTTTAATTTATGATTTATTATTTTAGCACTGGGGAATGTGTTACTAATTAAGCGTGGGGTGGAAGAAGTGAACTTCATATTACCATACGTGCCTTAATTGCTAAATTTGCACATGGTAGGCCTATCTTTTTGGGATTTATGACTTATTTTGCATACTTGTTGATTTGTAGTATTACTTTTAGTTTTATTTTATTTTGGGTTCCTCTACTTTTTGTTTTTGGTACTTTTCTGGTGGATAGTCCCTTAGAAACGACTAGAGAGTCTAGATTTTTTTTTAGTTATTGAGTCATGACTTTTCCCGATGATGGATGGATGACAACCGTCTTTAGGGTAAATTAGTCATTAGGAAGAACAAGAACTTGGACCTTACGAATACTAGGTGCTTTTATTTAGGTATCACTGAGACTTTATAATTCACTCAAAAATGCATGAAAAAGGTGGAAACACTTAGTCTTTTGGAACTTGACTCTTGTACCTGAAAAAATTTGAGCTTAATTATGTTATGCATGCAATATGAATTATGTGTTTATGTGATCTTGATTTCCATTGTTAAACCATATTATGTCAATGTGTGAGGAAATTTTTGATATACTCCATGCTTGTAATTTGATGTTAGAACTTGCCCGGTGTGTGTGCAAAATGAAATAAGAATGATGGATTTAGGAAGTGATATAGGCATTTCTTTGGTAGCCTTGTTTTTATCCTATTTTACTTACCTCTATGTAATTGTCCTAGTTAGTCATTTTGAGCCTTAGCCTATTCTTTTGAAATCCATATTAAAAGTTTAAATCCTTTTTTGTTCTATTGACTTGTATTTGATCCAAATGACTCCTAGAGCACTTGGATGAAAAATCTTTCATGAAAGGAGCATAAGTGGAAAAGTGAAGGGCAAAGCTAAAAAAAGTGTGGAAATTAGAAGAAAATAAAAGGGTGAAATTTGCTAAACAAGGAGGGTGATGTAGTGGGAAAACAAAAAGAACAAAGAGCTTCGAAAATAAAAATGATGATGAAAAGTCTGTGAATGAGATCAATGTTGAAAAATCCCCACTAGTCACTTAGATTAAAAAATCTATATATTTATATAAAGGAGGGACTTAGGTCCGCTACGTGTCATACCTCACAGTCTAGGAATCTCATTTATATTTTTTCCTGTATTTTCTCCTTTTTTTTTCCAGTCCATTCATTAAAATTAAAAAAAAACAAAACAAAACCCAACAGTCACGTTTATTCATCTTGATAACTGATGTTTCTTCCTCTAATAACTTCTGCCAAAAGCACTCGCTTCCTCCCCTCTTCCTTTTCCTCCCTCTCTGCATCTTCTTTTGTGCCTTTCCCTCTCTCATCTTAAAAAGAGTGAGAGATAAGTTGATATATCAAATTCTTGGGAATTGTTGATCATAAATTTTTTTTCTTCCAATCCCTTTTACATCAATGGAGGAATATTAGTGCAGTAGAAAGAAGTTGAAACAAACTTCGTTGTAACATTGAATTTATTTTAGAGATTACTACCTCAACAGAGAATAAAGGACAAGGATTATTCTTCTTGATTAGGGATTCTGTCCGAATTTACTCCTCGTCACCGAGGTAAATTTTCTCTTTTATCTTTTTGCGATTTTTAGATTTTCTTACATGTTTAGTTGATGCTTCATGTATCTTCTTCCAAATCCTTTTATATCAATGGAGGAATATATAGTGTAGTAGAAAGAAGTTGAAACGAACTTGGCTGTAATATTGAATTTATTTTAGGAATTACTACCTCAACAAAGGAAAATTGATAAGGATTATTCTTCTCGATTAGGGATTCTGCCCAAATTTACTCCTCGCCACCAAGGTAAATCTTCTCTTTTCTCTTTTTACAATTTTTAGTTTTTTTAAATGTTAGTTGATGTTCCATGTATCTTTAAATTTATATTCTCGAATTCTTGGCTGATTTGGATTTATGACATACTAAAATAATGCATCTTTTGGTTAATTTGTTGCCTAGTTATGAGATTAATTTAATCTTTAAAAAAATATACAAAAATTACATTCTTACACTTGAAGGATTTTAGTAACACCTCTTATGTTCGAATTTTAGGAAAATANTTGAAAATTAATGAGATATTATATACTGGCCAATACTTACCAACCACTTTCATAATAAATATAATAATTATTTATTGTCTATCATCGGAAAGACAGTCAGACTTGGTTATCAATCTTATTCCATGAAATGAAACTTGGCTGTAACATTAAATTTATTTTAGGAATTATTACCTTAATAGAGGATAAGAGACAAGGATTATTCTTCTTGATTAGAGATTCTGCCCAAATTTACTCCTCGCCATCAAGGTAAATATTCTCTTTTCTCTTTTTGAGATTTTTAGTTTCTTTTGGTTAATTTGTTGCCAATTTATGATATTAGTTTAATCATAAACAAAATATACAAAAATTACATTCTTACACTTGAAGGATTTTAGTAACACCTCTTTTGTTGAAATTTTAGAAAAATAAGACGCAAAGTTTTGACATATAAATGTTTCAAGTTCTTCCACCCTTCTATTTCTGCTAGACTGCAACCACACAATGAGTTGGTGTCCTTTAGGAGTTTGGACAGTCCTAACAATAATTATGTATTTGAGAATAAGGAGTGTTTCTTTTGAGTTTTGTCAAGGTACTTAGGATTAGAATAATTAGATGCTTAAAACAGTTTCATGATAAGTTCTACACTTTTTTATAAGGATGAACATGAGTCTCTCCCTTGAAAATTAATGAGATATTGCATACTGGCCAATGCTTACCAACCACTTTCATAATATATATAATAATTGTTTTATTGTCTATCATCGGAAAGATAATCATACTTAGTTATCAATCTTACTCTATGAAACGAAACTTGGCTATAACATTAAACTTAATTTAGGAATTATTACCTCAATAGAGAATAGGCTAAGGGACAAGGATTATTCTTCTCGATTAGGGATTCTACCGAAATTTACTCCTCATCACCAAGGTAAATCTTCTCTTTCCTCTTTTTGTGATTTTTAGTTTTTTTTTAAATATTTATTTGATATTTCATGTATCTTTAAATTTATATTCTCGAATTCCTGCTACATTTAGGTCTATTATGCGGAGCTACACTTTAAAGACAGATTCACTAGATTCCGACCTTCCCGCTGCTCTGTATAGTCCTATTGGAGGGCAATACAATACTCTAACGATTCTCATAACTAAAAAAATTCATGTTTTGGTTAATTTTCTTCGTATTTATGAGATTCATTTAATCTTTCACAAAATATATAAAAAATACATTCTTACACTTGAAGGATTTTAGTAACACATGTTCTGTTGGAATTTTAGGAAAATAAGACGCGAAGTTTTGACATACAAAACTTTCAGGTTCTTCTGCTCTTCTATTTCTTCTAGACTGCAACCACAAAATGAGTTTGAGTCCTTTGGGAGTTTGGACAATCCTAAAAATAATTATGTATTTAAGAATAAGAGGGATTGTTTTTTTTGAGTTTTGTCAACACACTTAGAATTAGAATAATTAAATGCTTAAAACAGTTTCGGGAAAAGTTCTACACTTTCGTTTAAGGGTAAGAATAGGAGTCTCTCCCCCAGAAACTAATGAGATATTGCATACCTGCCACTACTTACTAATCACTTTCATAATAAATATAATAATTATTTTTATTGTCTATCATTAAGAAGACAGACAGACTTGGTTATCAATCTATTCCATATAATATTTATTGGTAATTATATAGCACATGACATTTGGTTTAACCTTGAAAAGAACAGGCCAGTGCATTAAGAACTCACTATGAGTGTGTTCGGGGGAAGGATCAGATCAAATTGGGTCTTAT
>JACEIK010003887.1:110162-126372 GCA_018107945.1 Datura stramonium
ATTACATATATATATATATATAAACTTCTTAGTCGAGGGAAAATCCTCTTTTTGTCTCATACCTCCGCTCCTAAGCTAACTAAGAGCGCTATCCATTCCTACTCCCCCTACGGTCTGGGAAAAGCAGCAATCTCTAGAAGCCAGGAAGCATGAGATCGATCCTCTCTTTCCATCTCTCTTGCCGGCTTAGCCGAACTACTTGAACTCGAGTCATTCGCTTCCTTAAGCCATTTCCATACTAAAAGAGCTATCATCTGTATAATGGAGTTCGTCATTTATTGACGGATTTTTCTTTCTTATAATTGGAAGAAAAAGATTGAAATGACTGTGAAAAATTTAACCTACAATTTAAGCTAGTGATGCTTTCGGCTACTGCACTTTCGCAATCTAGGGTGCAGGATTCAGGCTGCTTCTCCTAGCAGCACGACGCTTGTATACTCTTTTTTTTGGTTGACTTTTAGCCACGTGCGGTGGCTATGCATATGTGTCCCAAAGTGACATATAATTTTTGGTAAAGGAATCCCTAAATCCCACAGAAAAGAACTCACTCCGGGGAGAGTGAGGGGGTATTCAAATCACCCGTGGAGAAGAACCAAAACAGAATGGTTCCGCCTACTCAAAACTAAGAGGGGATGCTGCCTACTACTAAAATCCTGGTTTTCTATTCTATAATATACTCTTCTTCTATCACAGAAATAGCTAAATCGGAAGTTAAGCCTTATAAGCACTTAACTGATAGGCGGATCAAAGTCGAAAAAGCTGTTGGTTAGACCTTCTTTTCTATTTGCAGAATAATAAGGAGATGTAGAGTGAAGGACTCATTAGGTCAAAACTAGGGGAGTGCTTACTAATAGCGAAAAGTTAATATCTCTTCGCCCTTATTAATAGTAGCGAACATCAGGTAACTTCATGCTGTAAAAAGACAGATTGGTAATGAAAGGCAATATACTAAGAAATCCCTTTCCTCCCTATGGTATTCTCCCCCGGTGCAGGCCTACCACGCTTCGCGCCTGCGGCATTTTCGCCAGATGGTCTTTGCTAGTACCGAGGAACCTTGGCTTCAGCTCTCGTCACCTCACTCAATCCTACAGCGGAATCTCATTTCAGGGTATGTCCAACCAAAGATTTTACCTAGCCAATAGTGAAATTGGGGCATGAGTTAAGCATATAGTTGATTGCTCTTTCTTTCGATTGAGCGTCGGGCACAACCAGGCATCTCAAACATTGATAAGGGAAGAATCAGGCTTTCATTAGGATTATTCCTTTCTAGTGGCCAAAGGATACATACAAGAGTATTGAGTCAAACCCCTTTCCTTACAGTTAAGTGGCCCAAGGGCCCCCTTCAGAGATAGGGGAAAGATTTGCCCCAGCTTGACGAATCGCATCCCCGCCCAACGAATTGCATTGCCAACCTTCTAATTGTCTTCTTATAATTTTTCATTGCATGTTTGGGATACGTTTGGTGTTCAATATATTCCTTGATGTTAGTAAACCATATCACCGGACTCCATTAATTGAATTTGGTCTAGCTATATTACAATACCCACCGCTCCCTCTCTTTCAATTATTTAGATTCCCGTTCGTGATCCCAGCCTTGGAATCACTTCATTCCAGCGCCTCCTCAGTCTTCTTGCATCTTTCCAGCTTTTAAAATCGACCAAGCGGGATTTCTGTTGGATTTGATCTTTTGGACCTAGCGAAAAGGGCTACTCTCGGTCAAGTTCATGGCGTTTCTCATACTAATGGACTATGAGGAGGGAAGGAGAATGGGAAGTGACCGAAAATCTGCATTGGGAACCCTAATTTTTTTCTTCGGAGCCGTTTCTTTTTCTGTCCCTCCACCCCAGCATAGCACTTCACTTTCTGCTCTTCGAAAGAATAAACTTACGTCATGTGTCAAGCTTACCTCAGAAACAGAAGCTCTGAAATTGATATAGCGGTAGAGGATGATACATCAATTGCTAATAAAGATCAACCCCTCCCCATAGTTCTCAAGGTAATTTTTTTCAGACTAGTCACTCAACTAATCCACTCGTGGAGTGCATTTGGTATAGTAGTAGTCTGGTAGTTGAGACTTCACCCCTTTTTCTTCACACCTCATGATGCTTACACCTCTCGCCTATCAAAGTTCTGTTAAAAAATGCTCTTAGCTCGGGTTCTTGCTTAATGAGGTGACCCTTGTTTGCTCTTGGATTTGACTAAGTGGCAATCCTTACTGTGGAAGCAGACCAACCCCTGATGGGAAATGCTCTTGGTGAGTCACTTCGTATTTCACGATTGATGGTAAATCCTCTTGCTTAGCCTATTTCCTTTTTCCTTTGAGTTCAATCCTATCAGGCTTTGAGTCAGTGCCCGAGCCCAATCACGAACCACCAATCTAATTCGACCACCTCTCCTGCATTTCCATATCAAATGCCATGCAAATTTCTTAACTGTTTTGTTAGGCATTGGCATGAGCAAGAAAGCAGATAGGAGGAAATTAGAAGAAGGGGGATTCGAATCGCCTATTTTTCTTCTTCTTGTTTGAGCTTCCCTCATTCCTTTTATTGAGCATAATGATGCAAATCAGGCTTGTTTATTTAGTATATAGCGTCAAGCAGTTCTGCTAAGAAGGAACCGCTCGAAAGGGACCACACAACAATGGCTCATAACTGGAAAACACTTTTGACAAGCTTCAGCTAGTTCTAACCTTGATCCTTCTTCATCGAATCTGTCAAAGCCTTGCCTCTTTCCTCCTCCGAACGACTTGACTATAGTATAGGTCGGATGTTTCTGTGAGCAGTAAGCAACAAATCTCCCCTTATTTTTGGAAAGCTGGTGGCCGCATGTGAATTCTTTCAACAAAAACTGTAGAGGAGGAGGATCCGAAGTGGTGGCTGCTACAAGAATAGAATATTTGTGAAAGCTCTATCATTGCGCTCTTTATAATCTCTGCTCTCTTCGTCCTCAGGGACTCTTTCGTTAACTGCAGCGACAATATGTTCTTGTACCCCATGTCATCCAGGAATATTAATGGGAGGCCTAACAAGTGAGTGCATATTGCCGAGGGTGAACATATTTCTTTTCTCTTGTGTTGGCTTTGCAAGTTCTTGTTGTGCATCCCTGCACCCTCACCTCAGGATAAGAGGACTTCTTTCAGCCCATGGACCGGCGGCTGGGGGTTGCTCGGTGACCAGGGCGGTTGATTTTCCTGACTTGGGGTTGGAGCCGACGAGGAGAGTGAATTCCATAGAAGATCTTGATTGAAAGCTCCATTGTTCATAGTGAGAAAGAATAAAATTCTATCAAGTCGATCGAATATCTCATCATCTGTTAGATGGGCCAACCGACCGACCGAGTTGGGCTGCGCGTCCATGTCACAAAACTTTTCTAAATAATAGCAGCCGGTTGATATATTGGGTTTTCTAATTTACAGATATTGCCTTCCTTCCAAAGTTCCCAAACTGAAAAAGTAGTAAGCATAGACGTGAAGAACAAAAGATGTGCTCTAAGTCCTTGGGCTGTTGAACAAAATCCAACCACACCAGAATGGATGGTACAAAGTCCTCCAGCCTTTCACACTTTTGGAGAACTTCCATCTATCAAGGAGACAAAAAGCTATATGAAGTAAAAGAAGAAAGGGTCGTTGATTGCTACTGAGAACCTAACAGAACTTTTCAAACATCCCTTGCTTCTCGCAAGAACGACTCCTCGGTGGAGGAGTAGAAGCGCTGGTCCTCTTCGGTCAACTTGCTTGTGCAGGTGGTTCGTGATATCCACAATTGGGTCTAAGTGGGTTCTCCCACTTTTTATCCTTTAAGAAGGGTGTCCCACACACGAATAGGCGGAAGGGGGGTAGGCTTCCCTTAGAATCTAATTATAAACCAGCGTGGTGCTGTTGTATGCTTCTGATCAATAGAAGACGAAGAGGAGTCAGCCAAAAAGAAATACCGCCAAAAGTAACGACTACTAAGACCTAGAATAAGAAGTATGAGGATAAGCAGAGAAAGAGCTCTTGAAGTCTACCCAGGCGCGCTTCTTCATTCATCCATTTATGCCCATACGGCAGGGCCTACAAATACCAGCACTTTCACCCAAGGTGTACGAAGTCATGGTGCAAAATTTCCTGGAAAAGGAAATTTGTTTTTCAACTCGTGACCAGATTTCCTCTTTCTATCAACTCATTTTTTATTGTCGGGAAGATCCCCTCGTTGTATCGAAATAGAGGTCTGATTTAGACAACCAGGTACAACATCACATTTGACACCTAACGAAGGTACAAGCCAACAATGAGGTACATCAGCAGATGTTATAATAAAACATATATGGCTCTTTACTGGTAGTACCACTTTATTGTTGGTTCGGATGACCCGCTCAAGGAAACTGTTGTTGTGTATCGAGGACTGGTGGAACATTTCCATTGATCAATCAAGAGGGTTGCTGCCACTCCTTATGGTTATCTGTTGTATCATACACTTCTTGCATTTTGTCCCACGCTTCATACCTCCTCTTTCTTCTTAAGGTAAGATAAAGGGCCAGGCATGGCGGGGTAGGAGCATCCAGTCGGAAATCTTTTCGGCTTGACCAAGAGGTCTTATGTCCCCCGAGTCGCACGGTGATCCATGACTTTAAGATCCCCATGCAAGGGAAGATCCGCTTATTCTTTCAGATGACAAAGCTCCCAACTAGACGCAAATTTCTGAATCAACACTAGGCAGTATAGGAGTGATTCATCCTCTACTGACCCACCCCAATCAACATTACTATAGATTTAAACTCTCACATGGCCATGATTAGAAGAAAAGAGCTCTTCATTATGCTGTTGAATTTCGAAAGAAAAGCTGAAAGTGATTGACCTCTCACTCATGGCACACATGCTATATGTGTGATGCTGACAAAAACTAAACCATATAATTATCTTACTTGTCCCCAATACTAAATTATCGGGCATTTTCGGGGACTATCCCACTTCCACTCTTTTATTTTTATTCTAAAAAACAAGGAGGATTAAGAAGGCAGGTCGGGACGTAGTCGTCCATCTCCGGTTTGCTGGCCGATAAGATCTATGAGATTGACCAGCCAACTGGGTTGGTTTGGCTATTCTTTTCTATTGATATTGAAAAGGAGTTAGATTTCTGCATGAGTCACCTTCTTCTAGGACGTTCTCCACTTTCGGATCTCGCAAAGAGAGAACGTGTTTTTTCCTCTGGCTTTCTCTCTCATTCGCGGAGCGAAGAAAGTGGGTTTTGCCCTAGCTACAGAAAAGAACGTGCTACGCCTGACCCCCTTTTCAGTAGATGAGATTAGGATGAAATAAGCTGTGGCTAATACCCGAGGCATAAAAGAAGCATTTTCTACAGAATCCCGAAACCACCATCCACCCCGACCTAATTCATGATAAGCCCACCAACTTCCTAGCTCAAGGAGAAATTCAATAAGACAGAGCTTCCTTTGAAATAAACCTACTTATTTGATTGTTTAGAAAGGGGATCCTAAACAAAAAAGGAGTCTATGACACCCCTTTAGAGCTTGTCTAACATTTTGTTATGAGCTGGCTAGACAAAGATGGATTGAAGATCAGATAGATTTGAGTTCAACTGGCACAACACCTTCGATAGACCATAGGTCAGTCACCAACAGGAGGAGGATATGAAAGAGAGTACCAACAACCGTTCAACTTGAGCGAAACTTCTAACTAAAGTTGTTCATGTTTTTCAACAGGGTGGAACAAGAAAGGGTACTTTGCCAATGACTGAGGAAGGTCGTCCGCTATGTCTTATCGATTCTCCAAAGATCATACCAACACTAGTGCCAAAACAAAAAAAAAGGGTAGAGTGTCACCTTGACGTGGTGGAAGTCATCAGTTAAAGCCAGATTATCCCTAAGCCCACATTATCCATTTAAAAATATAGATTTATATTTTGGAGGTAGATCAAAAACCTCAGTGAAGGTCATAGAACACGAACAAGATACGAAAGATGTTAGACAGCGAACCACTTAAACTACTTAGTTAGAGATTGTTTGCTATTTCTTATGCCTCATCAGAGAAGTAAAGTTAATTCCAACAAACCCAATGTCCCCAGGACGAATTTAGCACCTATCACGATTTTCGAGTAGCTCTGATCCACCGGAGCAGTTATAATTGCTTCAGTTGGAGCTGCAACAATTGCTTATATGTATGTGTGCGTGTGTGTGTGTGTGTATGTATATAAATGAAAAATGTCCATCTCCCACTGGATAACTCACAGTGGTGTAAATTAGTCATATAGGCACAATAATAACCATACCCACCTATGAATCTCTTCGGGGGTCTAAATTTATAGCATACTCAATTGGTGGTGTATGCAATAAATGAAACGGATCATACAGATTCAAACAATTTCTAGCCTCTGATTCATACCCCTGAAAACTATACACATAAACATAAAACATACATTATGAATCTCACTAATAACCTGACTAGCCGACTCCTCACCGACTGACACTAAAGACTGAGCAGCATGCCGAACCAACTTATTACTATCATGACATTAGGCTATATGATTCATAGCCTATAGAAATATAAAGAGAATGCTAATATGATATCAATAAAGGAAGAAACCACAAAGGCATGACCTGTGACGGAACCTATTAACATATACCTTTACTTTGACATATAAAACCTTTCAACATTTGCTTGTTTGCCTTGTGTAAATGATAGTCACTTTGGGACTCATTTCAGGCTTATTTAACCCTAAGTAATTATAACTATCCTCTTAATTCATTTTGATTATAAGGCTTCCCAAGATGGGCTCACAAAGTTACGTACAACGATTAACAATATAGCATAGTGACCAGGGAACTTATAAGAATTTCCTAAGGAATATGTATTTAAGTGCGATATTCTCAAACTATAAGTTCCAAATAATAAAGAATCATGCCAAAAACAATATAAATCCTTAACATACCTTTCAATGCATGTTTTTTTGAAGTTGTATAAAGAACACGAAGCTCAACCATACTATTACATTTACGTGAAAGCGTTCTAGTGAGGTTGCAACAAAACATATCATAGACAAACGATAAGGCATCAATCATCATTTCTAAATGACAAGCCATGGTTATATATGTAAAACAACACTGTAGTCAACATATTAATAGCTTCAATAAACAACCAACAATAATAATATACATCTCATAAGAGTGATGAGTTCTCGAGGCATCTTTTTAATGTGTACTTCACACCGTTACAATCCACAACTTCAGTACGTGTCTCTAAAGAGTGGCGCACCTACATCCCATGACCCAACCTCCTTATTCACATCATTATATCATACAAAAAATACTACCCTAAACCACAGCTTCCCATCACTATCCTGTGGTTCGAAAAACAATAAAAATTAATACAATTTGATACATAGACGTTACACCCCGTAAATCTCCATAGTACGATCGTCGCGTGCATATGTTTTCATGCCCTAAGCCCACACCCTGGACATAACACGGTACTTGAGGTCACAAGTGACCCCAAGACAATCGCTAGTCTATCATACACTAGTATTCTGAGTAAAACATACATAGCGGAAGTTTTGAAATAACAACATAAAAGTATTTATAAAAAAATAACATTTAAAACATAAGTTTAAAACATCTGCAGTCTGAAAGCCTTCTAACTGATGAGTTACTGGTACAAGCCCCAGCTAACTCTAAGTCTAACTAAAAATAATAAACCAACTGAAAGAAAATGAAATAAGGCCCTCGAATGATGAGGACTCACACTTCAACTGCGGCGGAGGAGGATCTGAATCACAACGGCTAACGATGTTAAGTCTGGGAACCTACAGCTGTATCATGAAATGATACAACATAAAAGTATGCGTCAGTACTTTGAATGTACTGAATAAGTGGAAGAAAACATAACTCAATATAAAGTCTGAACTGAAATGACATGCAATGACCAACAAGTAAACTGAATTGACCTACTGAAGTAAACTGAAATGGTCAAGATGACCATGTCTGATGGTCAAACACATGTCCTGAGTTTGAAAGTTCCAAGTTTGAAATACTGAACTGAACTAGGCTAAACTAATAGAACTGGAACTGAACTGAGCTGCTTATTCTGAAACTGGGCTGGACTGACTAGTGGGAGAGTCTATAACCGACATATAACCACATTATCTAGAAGTGGAGTCCGATGTATACACCCCATCGGTAGGACCCAATATACCTTGCCAAGGTATAAAGGCATGAACTGGGTGATCACAAGAGTCTGGGGTCAATTAGGCCAAGTAATACTGTAATCTACACTGGCAACGTAGTTTTGGGAGCCTCGGTGCGCTGGAACCCCGGCCGCTCAGTGCTAAGTCCTACTCCAACTGGAAAACCTATACTGAACACTAGGCTAATAGATTGAAAATGGGGTCCAAGACTAGTCAGGGACATATAACTGAAAGTACCTTAAGAGTCTTGTCGGACAAGATTCTGAATTTAGGTTCTAGACTGGTCAGAGCTGCTTATCTGGAAGCATTGTAACCATCTGAGAACAAACTGTAAACTGAACTGGGGTCCTGAGGCTAGTTAGATCTATATTTCTAAAATTTCATGAACTCCTAATGGACAAATAAACTAGATTCTGAATCTAATTCTTATAACTGGGAGGCACCACTGACACCTCAGGAAAAGACTAAAGTCAAACTGATCAGTTCACAATTTCTGTATAGTTCTGAAGAGATTCTACATTCTAACTAGACTGAACTACTAAGAAGCTAATAGAGAACTCAACTTATTCCAACAACACGAGAATTAAACAATATGGCAAAACTTCAAGAGTTAAAGAAATCTTATCCAACAATGCTAAGATCATTCCTATCAATGGGGTATTTACTAAAAATATATATAACAAGAGTTACTAGGAAATTCATCCCAAAACATACTTCATACAATAGACGGAAATTAGTATGCAAATAATCTCCACTCGAGAATTTAGGACTTTAATTTACTTTGGTAATAACATCAACAATTTAATTAGGAACTGATGAAGATCATATGAATAATAAACATGGATATTATCCCAGTTGAAATTAATGAAAAATAACATGAAATTTCATCGAATTCAGAAACTCTGGGCTAAAACTGATAGAGAATCTATGGGAGGATTTTGGGGGATACAAGGGAAGGAAAATTCCCTTGTTGAATTCCCACATACCTGACAAAAATATTTCCTGGAGAAGAAGACTTGAACTACTACAATGGAGCACAACCCTAAGCTTGCTTGAGAGTTTTCTTGAGGGACTCTTCGATGATCTTTTTGAGATTAAATGTGGGAATGAGGGAAGGAACCGTTCAAACCCTCTAATAAGTCTGAAATTACGTCCAAAACTACGTAGTTTAAAGTTTAGGAGAGTAGAAAATTACTAAATAGCCCTTAGAAAATTGCTGGGAAAAGCTGACAGGTGACCCTAACGGGTGACCTAACAGGTGACCTAACGGGTTGTGGTGACTGAACACGACTCGTGGTCAAACCCATTGAGTACACTGCCGGAATCCCCTGGAGGTCACCCCGAGGGATCTAATGAATTGTTATAGGTGACCATAACTCGTGGTCACCATCCGTCAAGTAAACTGCCTAACTCCTTAAATTATTGACCGCGGCCTGACCACGAGTGACTTAATGAGTCGTGGGACCTGACTACGACTCAGGAGGTCTTCCATTGGGAGCACTGTTTCTCCCTAGCCAATACTTACTCCTCCTTCTCACGACTGATCTAACGAGTTGTTAGGTGTCACAACGACCTGTTAGGTGACTCATCCTAAGAAATTTTCTACAAATTTCCAGATTTTTCTGATTTAAGTCTCGGATCAAGTCCTTGAGTTTCCGGGGCATTATAATATCTCCCTCTTGGAAACATTCATCCTCGAATGTTGGAAAAACAAACAGGAAAGCAGAGAATAACAATTAAAATTTCCAGATACTGTTCATTTAACTCATAAACTGTCGAAATGACTACCTCCATTTCAAAATACATAACTGAACTGAATTCACTTCTCATACATACATATAAAGTCATAAAGAAACTTATATACATGATTTGAATCCAATAACTAGATTAGTTTCTAAGGCAAACTAACATTTTTAGTTGAAACAAAGTTGGTAGAGAACAAGTGTGTGTACTTGGCCATCATATCTGCTTCGGCCTCCCACGTAGCTCCCTCAACCTGCTGATTTCTCCATAAGACCTTGACTGAAGCTATTTCCTTATTCCTTAGCTTACGAACCTGATGGTCAAGGATCTAGACTGGTACTTTCTCATATGAGAGACTATCTTTTATTCCTACACTGTCCAATTGCACAACTGAGGTTGGATCTCCGATGCACTTCTTCAAAAGTGACACATGGAAAACTGGGTGTACAACTTCTAATTATGAAGGTAATTCTAGCTCATAGGCTACATTGCTGATACGCCTCAAAATTTTATAAGGTCCCACATACCTCGGACTGAGCTTTCCCTTCTTTTCAAACCTCATCACCCCTTCCATGGGCAAATTTTTTAGGTAAACCCAATCATCAACTGCAAACTCCAACTCTCTCCTCTGCACATCGGCATAATATTTATGATGCCTCTGAGCTGTTTTCAACCTTTCTCGGATGAGCTGAACTTTCTGCATTGCCTCGTTAACTAAGTCTGGCCCTATCAAGGTAGCTTCACCAACCTCGAACCACCCTATAGGCGATCTAAACCTTCTCCAATATAATGATTCAAATGGGGCCATTTGAATGCTAGAGTGGTAGCTGTTGTTGTACACAAACTCGATAAGAGGAAAATGGTCATCCCAATTACCCTTAAAATCGATAGTGCACACTCTTAGCATATCTTCTAGGGTTTGAATAGTCCGCTCAGCTTGCCCATCGGTCTGCATGTGAAAAGTTGTGCTGAGCTTGACCTGAGTGCCTAGTCCCTTTTGAAAGGATCTCCAGAAGTGTGAGTTAAACTGAGTTTCTCTGTCTGAAATGATAGGCAAAGTCACCCCATGGAGTCTGACTACCTCTCGGATGTAAAGTCTGGCATAGTCTTCAGCTGAGTCTGTAGTTTTGACTGGGAGGAAGTGTGTTGACTTAGTCATTCGGTCTACGACCACCCAGATTGATTCATGCTGCCGACGAGTCCGAGGTAGACCCGTAATGAAATCCATATTTACTTCTTCCCACTTCCATGTGGGTATACTGATATCTTGAGTCATGCCTCCTGGTCTTTGATGCTCCACCTTGACTTGTTGGTAGTTTGGGCACTTGGCTACGAATTTAGCAATGTATCTCTTCATGCTGCTCCACCAGTAAATATCCCGCAGATCGCAGTACATTTTAGTAGCACCAGGATGAATGGAGTATCTCGAGCTGTGTGCCTCAGGCAGTATCTGCTGTCTCAACTCACCAACATCCTGTACACACAACCTTGCCTGGTAGCGGAGCACCCCATCTCCCCCTTGGGAGAAAGCTTCTATTTCTTTTCTGAGAACTGCTCCCTTAAGCTTAAGTAAGATGGGATCCTCATCCTGTCTGGACTTGACTTCAACTACCAAGGATGAATCCGACCCGCTTTGCATTACCACACCACCTTCGGCTGAATCCACCAACTGCACCCCTAACTGGGCTAGTCTATGATCATCCTTCGCTAACTCCTTCTTGCCTTCCTCAATGTGAGCCACACTCCCCATAGACCGTCTGCTTAGGGCGTCAGCCACTACATTGGCTTCATGCAGGTGATACAGCACACTCATATCATAGTCCTTTAGCAACTCCAACCACCTTCTCTGACGCAGATTTAGATCCTTCTGACTCAACACGTACTGAAGACTCTTATGACCTGTAAACACATTTACGTGAGCTCCATATAAGTAACGCATCCATATTTTTAGCGCAAACACCACCGCTACCAACTACAAGTCATGAGTTGGATAGTTCTTCTCATGAACTTTGAGCTGTCTGTAGGCGTAGGCTATCACTTTGCCCCATTTCATCAGAACGCATCCGAGTCCAACTCTGGAAGCATCACAATAAATAACCAATCCATTTGTTCTTTCTGGCAAGGTCAAAATTGGAGCAGTAGTGAGTCGAGTCTTCAATTCATGGAAACTCTTCTCACACTCATTCGACCACTGAAATTTCACCTTCCTCTAAGTTAACTTAGTTAGAGGAGATGCTATAGAGGAGAAGCCTTCCATAGACCGTCGGTAATATCTAGCTAAGCCCAGGAAACTCATGATTTCAGTAGGAGAGGTAGGTCTGGGCCATTCTTTCACGGCTGCTATCTTGTGAGGGTCTACTTGTATTCCTTCACCTGAGATCACATGACCTAAGAAAGTCATGGACTTTAACCAGAATTCGCACTTGCTAAACTTGGAGAACAACTGGCGGTCCCTGAGTGTCTATAATGCTAATATTAGGTGATTGGCATGCTCTTCCTCATTTCTAGAGTATACCAGAATGTCGTTAATGAACAAAATGATGAACATCTCCAGATACGGATTGAAGACTCTGTTCATCAAATCCATGAAGGTTGTTGGGGAATTTATTAGCCCAAAGGACATCACCACAAACTCGTAGTGACCATACCGAGTTCTGAATACTGTTTTCGGTATGTCACACTCTCTGAACCTTAGCTGATGGTACCCTGACCTTAGATTGATTTTTGAGAAATAGCTGGTTCCCTGAAGTTGGTCAAATAGGTTGTCAATTCTAGGTAGGGGATATTTGTTGTTAATTGTGACCTTGTTCAACTGACGGTAATCTATGCACATTATGAGGATGCCATCTTTCATACGCACGAATAGCACTGGAGCACCCCAGGGACAGATGCTGGGTTTGATAAAACCCTTGTCAAGAAGATCTTTCAGTTACTCCTTAAACTCCTTAAGCTCAGCTGGAGCCACTCTTTAAGGAGGGATAGAGATGGCTGAGTATCTGGAAGGAGGTCTATTTCGAAGTCTATTTCTCGTTCAGGCGGAACTTCGGGAAGATCCTCAGGAAAAACAACTAGGAACTTGCTGACCATTGGAATTGACTTGATAGTTGGGGTCTCAGAGTTGGAATCCTTGACCCGAACTAAATGATAAATACATCCCTTGGAGATGACTTTCTACACCTTAAGGTAGGAAATAAACCTACCCATAGGTGTTGAACTGCTGCCCATCCATTCTAACACTGGTTCATTTGGAAACTAGAACTTGACAACTCTAGTTCTGCATTCAACTGAGGCATAGCAGGAGTGTAACCAATCCATGCCAAGGATTAGGTCAAAATCGACCATGTCTAACTTTACAAGGTCAGCTGGGATGACTTTATTATAAACTGAGACTGGGTAGTTTCTATGCAGCCGGCTGGCTCTAACTGACTCGCCAACTGGGGTGGAGACTGAGAGTGATTCTGAGAGGACCTCTGGACTGATATTGAACTGTATTGCTATGTAGGGAGTCACGAATGAAAGAGTGGCACATGAATCTAGAAGGGCATACACATACAGATGAAAGAGACGTAACATACCCATGACTATGTCAGGTGAGCTCTCCTGATGCTGATGAGAAGATAGAGCATAGAAATGGTTTTGACGCTGACCGTCATCCATACCTAATGTATTAGCCTACTGGGCTAGTCGACCTGTTAGAGATGATGATGTGGTAGATTGGGATCTCCCTCGCTCGGCTGATGGGCACTCCCTGAGCCGATGTTCGAGCTGTCTACAACAAAAAAAAACCTGTCGACCCTGAAGGCACTCTCCCAAATGATTCTATCCACACATGGGACCAGCTGGATACCTATTCTCAGTACTGTGTGTCTAAGAATGAGTGCCAGATAACCCACCCCTCCGATCCTGGTGGGACCGAAAGGTTGGGGCGCTGGCTGAACTGGGTGCTGGGGCTCTCTACTGCTGTGAGCGGCTACTGCCGCTAGACCTCTGATGGCCATAATCTGACTGGCCAGTCCTTTCCCGTTTGTTCTTTTGCTCCATATAATTCATCTTTTTATCCTCAATTTGCTGGGCATAGACAATCAAGTTGGAGAGGTCCATATCTTTAATCAACATCGTTGTCCTACACTTCTTGAGGACCAGATTCGACACCTCTTTCATAAAATTCAACATGCGATCCCTTGGCTCGGCTACCATATCTGGAGTGTACTTAGATAGCCTAGTAAACTCCAGATCAAACTCCCCCACGGTTCTGTTTCCCTGTCTCAAATTCATAAATTCCGCCATCTTTGCCTCCCTCAACTCCCGAGGGAAAAATCTATCCAAGAAAGCTGTGTGGAACTCTTCCCACTCCATTGGTCCTGCTTCCGCTGGCCGCCCCTCTTTCCATTATTCATACTAGACCTGAGCTACCCCTTTTAGCTGGGAGGCAGCCAAGTCAGCACTTTAAGAGGAGCTAACACCCATAATGTGGGTAATCTTCTTGACCTCATCCACAAACTCTTCGGTATCCTCCCCTACTTTGGATCCCTGAAAAGATGGAGGGTTCATACGAGTGAAGTCCCGCACCCTCGCAGCTACTGCAGATTCGTTGGTGTTCATCGGTACCACTTGCTGGTTTACCTGGTTGGTGACTATTTGGGCCAACAGTTGAATGGCCGCCCTGAATTCAGTAGTAGATACCGAATCATCTTAAGGGGCTTTCGGGGCTGGTGGGGTAGGTCTGTTGGTGTTATTGGCCCTTCTTCTATTACCGCATCTAGGAGGCATTATTCACTGAAATGAAACAGAGCACGAGTTAGAAGGACGTTTCTAGGTTTTAACTTTAATGGACGATAAAGAGTATGAACAAAAGAGAGTTTTTCCTAATAACATCTCGTAGCCTCCTCATCATAAGTGTGGAGCGCTTCACACCCATGAAAAGGACTCTACTCAATTTGGATTTCAGACATTTCAAGGATACTCTAAACCTAGTGCTCTGATACCAAATTTGTCATGCCCCGAGCCTACACCCTAGACGTAACATGGTACTTGAAGTCACAAGTGACCCCAAGTCAACCCCTGGTCTATCATACACTGGTATTCTGAGCAAAACATGAATAGCGGAAGTTTTGAAATAACAACATAAAAGTATTTATAAAAAAATAACATTTAAAACATAAGTTTAAAACATCTACAATCTGAAAGCCTTCTAATTGATGAGTTACTGGGACAAGCCCAATAGAAGGTCTAAGAAAATGAAATAAGGCCCTAGAATGATGAGGACTCACACTTCAACTACGGTAAAGGAGGAACCGAATCATAACGGCTAACGATGCTGAGTCTGGGAACCTGCAGTTGTATCATGAAACGATACAGCATAAAAGTATGCGTCAGTAATTTTAATATACTGAGTAAGTGGGAGAAAACATAACTCAATATAAAGTCTGAACTGAAATGACATGCAATGACCAATAAGTAAACTGAATTGAACTACTGAAGTAAACTGAAATGGTCAAGATTACCCTGTCTGATGGTCAAAGACATGTCCTAATTCTAAAAGTTCTGAGTCTGAAATACTGTACTGAACTGGGCTAAACTGATAGAACTGGAACTGAATTGAGCTGCTTATTCTGAAATTGGACTGTACTGACTAGTAGGAGAGTTTATAACCGACATATAACCACGTGAGCTAGATGTGGAGTCCGATGTATATAACCTATCGGTAGGACCCAATATACCTTACCAGGGTATAAAGGCATGAACTGGGTGATCACAAGAGTCTGGGGCAAATCAGGCCAAGTAATACTGTAACCTACGCTGGAAACGTCGTTCTAGGAACCTAGGTGCGCTGGAACCCCAGCCCGCTCGGTGCTAAGTCCTACTCCCATTGGAAAACCTATTCTAAACTACTAGGTTGATAGCTCAAAACTGGGGTCCAAGACTAGTTAGGGACATATAACTAAAATTACCCTGAGAGTCTTGTAGGACCAGGTTCTGAATTTGGGTTCTAGACTGGTCAGAGCTTCTTATCTGAAAACATTGTAACCGTTTGAGAACAAACTTTACAATGAACTGGGGTCCTGAGGCTAGTCAAAGCTATATACCTAAAATGTCATGACCGCCTAATGAACCAATAAACTAGATTTGAGTTTGATTCTGATAACTTGGAGGATCAGAGGCAACACTGACACCTCAGGAAAATACTGAAGTCAAACTGATCAGTTGATAATTTCTGTATAGATTTGAAGAGATTCTACGTTCTAACTGGACTAAACTACTAATAAGCTAATAGAGAACTCAACTCATTC
>JACEIK010003888.1:0-14127 GCA_018107945.1 Datura stramonium
TGACGCCTGTTTGGGGCGCTGCATTACTTGCCTGCAGGTACTCATAGACGAGGAGCCGATCCCTCATGATTCCAGCCAGCTCATAGAGTCATCAGCTCCTTTCATCCGGAGCTTGATATTCATAGGTGTAGTTCATTTTCTTTTGTTGTGTAGTACGGGTAGGTCTGGGCCCTATCCGGACCATTTTATCAGTATTCATAGAGGCTTGCAAATTGTGTATATATCTCCCTGTGGTTAGTTGTGTCGGTCGTGTGGGGCCGTGCGTATGTTTAGCTGTTTATTATTGTTATTTGTGTTGGCCGTGTGGGGCCATATCCAGTTAGTAGCGGTGACCTTGTCGGTCAAGTAGTTGTTCAGTGTTTGTTATATTGAGTTAGAGATAACTAGAGAGCATGGTGGCCTTGTCTGCCCGCACAGGTTTCCCTATATGAGTGTGATTCTGGTTAGCTGATGTTACATGACAGGTGGCTATAGGCCCAGTAGGCCGGAGGCTGTATTTACAGCCGTTATATAGCTCGTTGATTCCAGGAATCTAAGATAGAGCCAGCCAGGCACCAGATGTGCTTAGGCTCAGTAGTTTAGCAGTCCAGGTCCTAATAGGGCACCAGTGGCAAGTCATACCCCCCAAGGCGGGGCGTGACGAGAATAACATGATAGTTAAGGAGTATGCACTAAAGTTCACTCAATTGTCTCGATATGCTCCAGAAATGGTTGCTGAACCAAGAGCTCGCATGCTTATGTTTGTTAACGGAGTCTCAGATTTGGTACTCAAAGAATGCAGGACGACCATGCTCATCAAAGATATAGATCTCTCCAGTCTTATTATTCATGCCCAGTAGATAGAGGTAGAAAAGTTGAAGCAGATAAAGAGAGAAAGAGAAAACGGGCTAGAACCGATCACTTTGAGTACTTCCAGTAGAGTTCAAGTGGTGGTAATCGCCCCCAGCATTAACAGAGGCCTCCAACACCTTCCTCAGCTAGTGCTCCATCCTCCAAGCCCAGCAAAGATAGGAGGGGTGGGACATTAGGCTCCCAGTACCAGAGCCATGTCTCTAGCAACCACACTTTTCCAGCAGGTCCTAAGTGTGGCAAGAATAATCCGAGTGAGTGTCGTATGGGAAAGGAGGGTTGTTTTGGGTATGGAAAGTTGGGTCACAAATTGAAAGAGTGCCCATCAGCAGGACGGTGAAAGGCCCAGTCTACTTCATCAGCATCCCTAGCAGGTCTCACAGCTCAGTAGGGCACTTCTTTAGGTATAGGTGGTGGTTAGCGCCTTTATTATTTCTACACCATATCGTCTCGGCAAGATTAGGAGAATTCACCTGATATGGTTACTGGTATGTTGTGCCTTTTCCACATTTATGTATATGCTTTGCTAGATCCAGGAGCCACAATTTCATTCGTGACTACATACATTTCTATTAAGTTTTATATAAGCCCATAAACCCTCTCAGAACCATTTTCAGTTTCTACTTTGGTTGGTGAGTTAGTTAGAGCTAGCGGGTGTATAGGAATTGTCCAGTCTCAGTGTTGAGTAAAGTTATCCTAGTTGATCTAGTAGAGCTAGACATGTTCGACTTCGACCTTATCCTTGGCAAGGACTAGCTACACTCTTGTTATGCTTTAGTTGATTACAGAACTAAGGTTGTCAGGTTTCAATTTCCTAACGAGTCAGTCTTAGAATGGAAGGATAGTACTTCAGTGCCTAAGGGTCATTTCATTTCATACCTTAAGGTTAGGAAAATGATCGCCAATGGATACATCTATCACTTTGTTAGGGTTAAATATCCAGTTCTGAGGCCCTGGCACTCTAGTCAATCCCAGTGGTGAATGATTTTCCTAATGTGTTTCCCAAAGATCTTCGTGCAATTCCTCCCGAGCAGGAAATAGACTTTGGCATAGATCTTCTTCCTGATACTGGCCCATCTCTATTCCTCCCTACAGAATGTCTCCAGTTGAGTTTAAGGAATTAAAGGAACAATTGAAAGAACTTCTAGATAAGGGCTTTATTAGACCCATTATCTCTCCGTGGGGTGCCCCAGTCCTGTTCGTGCGAAAGAAAGACGCTACACTCAGAATGTTCATCGACTACCATCAACTGAATAAAGTCACAGTCAAGAATAAATATCCTCTACCTATGTTTGATGACTTGTTGAATCAGCTTCAGGGAGCTAGTTGTTTCTCCAAGATAGATCTCATATCAGGATACCACCAGCTCAGGGTCAGAGAACGTGACATTCTAAAAAAAGCCTTTAGAACTCGATATGGTCACTATGAATTTGTTGTTATTCCTTTTGGACTAACCAATGGTCCTGTAGCCTTATGGATTTGATGAACAGGGTATTCAAGTCGTACCTGGACATCTTCGTCATTGTCTTTATAGATGACATTCTGGTATACTCCAGAATAGAGAAGGAGCATGTAGACAATTTGAGAATAGTTTTACAGATTCTCAGGGATGCCAGTTGTTCGCCAAATTTAGCAAGTGTGAATTCTAGCTAAAATTAGTTTCCTTCCTCAGGAATTTGGTCTCTATAAAGGGTATTCAGGTGGATCCTCAAAAGATAGCGACTATTAAGGACTGGCCAAGACTCACCTCTCCGACAGACATTAGGAGCTACTTGGGTCTAGCCAGCTATTATAGACGATTTTATGAAGGGATCTCCTCCATTTCCTCACTTTTTACTGAAGTAAATTAGAAAAAGGTGAAGTTTTAGTGGTTTGACAAATGTGAGAAGAGTTTTCAAGAGTTGAAGACTCAACTCACTATAGCCCCAGTTCTGACTCTGTCAAAAGGTTCAGACGGTTTTGTGATCTACTGTTATACCTCCAAAGTTGGCCTTGGTTGCATTCTCATGCAACATGGCAAAGTCATAGCTTATGCCTCCAGACAGCTCAAAGGTCATGAGAAGAACTATTCAACTCATGATCTTAAATTGGCAACAGTAGTGTTTGCGTTGAAGATTTGGAGACATTATATTTATGGGCTTCATGTGGATGTTTTCACTGATCACAAGAGCCTTTAGTATGTGTTTAGTCAGAAGGATTTGAATCGTTGTCAGAGAAAATGGCTACAGTTGTTGAAGGATTATGACATGAGTGTGTTGTATCACCCAGGAAATACCAATGTAGTGGCTGAATCCCTTAGCAAGATGTCTATGGGAAATGTTGCTCATGTCGAAGAAGGTAAAAAGGAACTGGCAAAAGATATTCACAGATTGGCTCAATTAGGAGTATAGTTAGTTGACTCAGCTGATGGTGGAGTTGTAAACCAGAGTGGGCCAGAATCCTCACTAGTGGTAGAGGTTAAATCAAAAGAGGATGAAGACCCCATTCTATTCAAGTTGAAGGAGGCAGTTCTAAGAAAAGAGGTGGAAGCATTCTCCAAAGGGGGAGATGGTGTGTCTGTTATCATGGTAGATTGTGTGTTCTAGAGGTGGATGATTTGAGGTAGCGGATACTAATGGAAGCTCATAACTCTAGGTATTCTATCCACCGAGGTTCCACCAAGATGTACTGTGATATACGGGAAGTCTACTGTTGGAATAACATGAAGAAGGACATTGTAGAATTTAGCTAAGTGTTCAAATTTCCAACAGTTCAAGGTTTAACATTAGATACTTGGGGGTATGACTCAGGATATCAGCATTCCTACTTGGAAGTGGGAAGAAGTGAAAATGGACTTCATCATAGGGTTACCTCGTATTCGCCGGCAGCATGACTCAATTTGGGTGGGTAGACCGGATGACTAAGTTAGTGTATTTTCTATCATTTAAGACTATGGACTTAGCAGAGGATTACACTAGATTGTACATCCAAGAATTAGTCAAACTTCATGGGGTTCCCTTGTCCATCGTATTTGATCGGGGTACCCAGTTCACCTCACACTTCTGGAAGTACTTTCAGAAAGGACTTGGTACTCAGGTTAAACTCATTATTGCTTTCCACCCCCAAATAGATGGCCAGGCTGAGCAAACTATTCAGACTGTAGAAGATACGTTGAGGTCTTGTGTGATCGAGTTTAAGGGCAGTCGGGATGATCACCTACCTCTTATCGAATTTGCATACAATAATAGCTACCACTCTAGTATTCAAAGGGCCCCATTCGAGGCATTATATGGTATGAGGTGCAGATCTCCTATAGGGTGGTTTGAGGTTGGTGAAGCTACCTTGATAGGTCTGGATTCAATACAAAGGCCAGACAGAAGGTTCAATTTATCAAGGAATGGCTGAAAATAGCTCAAAACCGACAGATATGGTATGCGGGATGTAAGGAGAAGGGAGTTGGAGTTTGCTATGGATGACTAGGTATATTTGAAGATTTCACCCATGAAAGGGGTGATGAGGTTCAGGAAGAAAGGAAAACTCAGTCCCAGATATGTTGGTCCTTATAGGATCCTAAGACGCATTAGCAATGTGGCGTATGAGCTAGAGTTTCCTGCAGATTTAACATCGGTGCATTCATTCTTGTATGTGTCCTTGTTGAAAAAATTCACTAGTGACCCGACCTCCCTAGTGCCTCTATAAAGTATTAATGTAAAAGACAACCTCTCTTACAAAGAAGTTCCAATTCAGATCCTGGACTGTCGGGTTCCTAAGCTAAGGAACAAGGAGGTCGCTTCAGTAAAAGTACTATGGAGGAACCAGCTGGTTGAGGGGGCTACATAGGAGGCCGAAGAAGATATGATGGCCAGATACCCTCACTTACTCCCTTCCAGCTCAGCTTTAGCATCAAGTACTAAAATTTATCCTTAGTACTCTATTCAGTTCCATACTCATCAGCTTTATTCATGTTTGAAATGTGCATCCAAGTTGCGTTGCATAAGCCCAGTTAGTATGTATCACCTCATTTGGGAGCCAGTCACTCCTTCAATAGTCAATTTATAGCTTTCACTAGGGTATTTCAGCACTTTCCCCCAGTCTTTTAACTTATTTAGCCTTCATTCGAGGATGAATGTTCCTGAGGGAGAGATATTATAACACCCCATAAATATCTGAGACTAGACTTTAGATTTAAAACTTGATCATGCAGAAAACTAAGGAAAAGACCTCAATACGAGTCACAGTACGACTCACACAATCATGCTATGAGTCATACCTGGACTCATAACAGAAGGATTGGAGGAAAATAGTAAGTGTGGTTGGAGAAATCACGAGTGCATGTTATGACTTGTACTAAGATGGTATGGATCGTATTGACCAGTCGTGGATAAGTTCAGAAAAATGATTAGGGAAATTAAGGGATACCATAAGACATAGACTGGTATAGATTGTAGGAGGCTTCCGGGGAAAACATCAGAGAACTAGTATGGAGTAGGGTCCCTAGCCACGAGTGAAGGTACGGACTGTAGGATCCTGGTACGACTCGTAGGTTGAGTCGTACCACCTGACAAGCAGAAATTTTAATAACTATTTCAAGGGCATTTTTGTAAAACCCTACAATCCTATCCTCTAAACTACGTCATATTAAGACTATTTTGAAGGGGTTTTAGAGGATTAGTCAACCCTCTCCCCTTATTCTTTCCAAAATCACTCAGAAGTAATGTAAGAACTCAGACAGACTCCCTAGAGCCAAAGCTAGGGCTTCTTCTCTTCCTCAGAATTCAGGTGCTTTCTTAGAGAAATTCTACTCCAGGTATGTGGGATTCCAATAAGGGAATTTCTTTCACCATTGTGTCCCAAAATTCTTACAAAAAATCTTATCAGTCTAGCCCTATGAAAGATCGAATCTAGGGTATTCCTTCAGACAGATTATAACTCTCCTCCTTGTTATAATTCTTGATGTTTTCTAGGATTATTACTAGCTGTAATTCATGCTTGGTATCTCCTTTCATGCAGTATGTATTTTAGTCCTAATCTTTCGGCATGACCTTCAATGAGACTTGCATGATTTAGAGTCCAGATATGAACATTGCTTTGTCCAGAAAATTTATTTATAAATCACAAGTATTAGTGTAGATACATGATTAGAAGTTAGCCTTTTGGTGTATTCAGTCTCAGAATCTCAGTCAACATTTAGTATTCTCAGTGTTCTACACAAAAATCATCTGACTAGTTTCACTATAGACAGTCTTTGAGGGGTTTAGTAAAACTCCATAGTCTCAGTTATCAGCCATCAGGTCTTCTTTACACCCTTACGATTCTTTTTGATAAATCATCTCTAACAAGTCTTAGAACAGTGATAACTGAATTATAAAGTCCTTCAAACTCTCAGGGCGCTTCCATATAAGTTGTCCTAACTTAAGTCTTAGGACATCAGTTTTGAGTTATCAGTCTAGTAGACACAATTGGGATTTCCAGTGGGAGTAGAACTTAGCACCGAATAGGCCGGGGTTCAGCACACCCAGGTTCCCAGAACAATGTTTCCACCATAGGTTATTATCCCTAATGGGTAACAAACAATGATCACCCAGCTCATCCAACCCTTGTAAGGTACAGTGGGCTTTCTTCGATTGGGTGTATAAATTGGACTCCGCGTTTAGCTCACGTGGTTACATGTCGATTATAGTCTCTCCCACAGTATAGCACATAACAACTTAGTCTGGTACATTCAAAGTCTTCAGTTCAGTCCGGCCTTTTAGCTTTCAGGATATGCGTGTGACCTTCAGATAGTTATTAGTACTTACAGCAGTATCAACTTTTCATATGCTTTCAATATTTATTATTCCAGTTATGGTCATAGCATATTTTGTTAGTTTAGCTTATATATTTTTATTATCTTTATATTATCTTCATATCTCACTTACTCGGTACATTCAAGGCACTACTGCATACTCTCTATGTTGTATCGTATTATGATACAGGCGCTGGTTCTCAATCTCAGCATAGTCAGTAATCCTTCTCCGATGAAAATCAGCAGAGTTCCATGGTGAGTCCTCGTTTGTTGAGGGCTGGAGTTTCATTTCCAATTATTGTATTTTGATATTTCAATTCAAACCTTAGAGTTAGCTAGGGGCTTGTCTCTGCGACTCATCAGTTCTTAGATGGCTTTCAAATAGAGTTGTAGTTTAGTCTATTGAGTAACAGTTGCATATATTTCAATATTTTATCAAATGTGTTTGGTTACTTAAGGTATTTTAATCTGTTTTGTTTTCCAACCCTCCACTAGTAGGTTCCATTCAAAGTATCAGTATGTTGCTATGCCACGGGTTAGCTTGGGATCACTTGTGGCCCTAAATACCATGTCACATCTAGGGTGTAGACTAGAGTCGTGACAAGAGGGAACTAAGACAGTTAAAAGGAAGCATAAAGTAGATTTTAATATCTCGTTCAAATAGTTCAAGAGTTAATTTTGTTGTTGAGGATATGGATATACCCTTCAACCCTATTTAGTTAAGATAAGTATCTTCTACCGTCATCTCATTTTCTCTTGCAAGCATAGGGATATAGGTGTTAGGGTTCATGAGATAGTTCTTTCCTATTCAGGAGAATAGTAAAAAATGGATTAGTAACTTGCAGCTAGAAATCTTAAAAGAATATTGTCTAGCTTATTTGAATCCTAGAACTAGACCTGAAAGCAAAAATGTTAAGACACTGGATTTCTATCATCATTTGAATTACAAACACTTTGCAAATTGTTCTAGTTTCTTTGTCTAATTTACATTTCAAGTTAGTAGAATAATCTCAAAACCATTTTCCTATTTTATTTGTATTTTTTGAATAGTGAAATAAAGGTTTAAAACTTAAGCAATCAATCTATCCAGTCTCTGTTGTTACGATATCGGAACTTCACCGTCCTATATTACTTGACGACCACATGCACTTGCATGCGCTTGGTGACATCATGTTTTTGGCGCTGTTGCCGGGGACTTGAATTGATTGATTTGTTTGTGCTTAGGATTTTTATTACATTATTCAACATTTTATAGTTGTTTTTGGTTGTTGAAAATTTCAAGTGGTGTTTGCTTAGTGTATGCCAGCTACTAGAAGTCAGGAACAACCCTTGGCTCACTTTGATCTAGAAATTAAGAAGACTTTTCATTGGTTAGGATGGCAAAAAACAATGAACAAGCACAGGGCAATAACCAAGACAGGATTCCAGTGCTCAATTTTGCTCGGCCTAACTTGGAGAACGCTTCCAAAGCGATTATCAAGCCGACCATCACTGGAAATTTTGAGTTGAAGGGAGAAACTGTGTAGTTGGTTCAAAATACTTATCAATATCAAGGAAAGTCACACGAGCATCCCCACAGGCATTTGATGACATTCGTGGAACTTAGTGAAAATTTTCACTATCAAAATGTTTTAGATGAGTATGTTAAGCTCACTATGTTCCTGTTCTCATTACTTGGTGAAGTGAAGGAGTGGCTTCAGAATGAGCCAGATGGGTCCATTTCTACTTGGGAAACTCTTTCAACAAGATTATAAATAGGGTTTTCTCTTTGAGGAGAACGAAGGAGTTAAGAGGAAAGATCTCAGGATTTGTTTAGATGATGTTGAGACCCTAGCTTAAGCTTAGGAAAGATACAAAGGATACTTGAGAGATTGTCCAAACCATATGCAGCTAAAGGAGATCACTGGGCACAACTTTATGGAAGGGTTGAAGCCAGAGTCTATGATTTTACTGGATGTTACGCATTGGGGAAAATCTTGTTCAAAAGTTATGATGAGATAAAGGTATTGATGAATCTCATGTCAGCTAGGAGTCAAGATAATCAGGACTTAGGCAGAGGTTATTTGGAAACCAAAGTTCCGGGGAAGCTTGAGGTTTATGGTGTAGCGGCAATCAGATTAGATATTAGTCAGTTGGTGAATATGATAAGCAAGTTAGTGAATACACCAGCTGTAAGTCAGGTTCATTAGGTTCAGCAAGCTTAGACTCCACTGCTATCATGTAAAGTGTGTGGAGAAGGTCATGCATATTCAGGTTGTTCACTAAACCAAGAGCCTATTTATTTTGTGGGTCAACAAGGTTGTGGTGGAGCTTTTGCAGGAAATAGTTACAATCAGGAAATGTAGCTAATCCCACAAACCACAAGGGGCACTTCCAAGGGGAACTAAGAAGAACCCCAAGGAAAATGTATGTGCAATCTCTTTGCGCAGTGGTAAGGAGCTGGATGAAGTGATACCCAGAGATAACAAAAATAGAGATAGAGCAGGTTGCAAAGTCCATGAAGGAGGTTGGTGAGTCAAGTAATTCACAGCCAAAAGTGGTAGAAGCTAGACCAACTCCTCCATTTCCATAGAGATTCAAAAAGCAGAAAGAGGACAGAACTTGTAAGAAGTTTCTTGATGTGTTGAAGCAGGTACATGTGAATCTACCGTTGGTAGAGTTGTCGTAAGAGGTTCCTAAGTAGGACAGGTATTTAAAGGATATTGTGGCAAACAAAAGAAGTCTCACTGAGTTCGCAATTGTAGCTCTCACAGAATAGTGAAGTTCTCGGGTTCAAAACAAGATTCTGAAGAAGCTGAAAGATCTCGAGAGCTTCACTATTCAAGTCATAATTGGAAGCCGAGAGGTCAGCACAACATTGTCTGATTTGGGTGCAAGCATTAATCTCATGCCTACATCATTGTTTAGAACATTAGGGTTAGGAGAATCAAGGCCTACCACAGTGACATTGCAGTTGGCTAATGTAATACCCCGGAAGTGCCTAGGAATAGACCCAGGAGTTAAAAGTTGAAAACTGCTAAAATTGGGAAAATATTGTAGAATGGGTGACCCTACGGATCATTAGTCAAACCAACGACCCATTGGGACGAGTCGTGGAATCTGGTCTGGGGACAGTGGAAGAAATGATTGATGTGATGACTCATGGAAGCAACGAGTCGTCGTTTGTGGTCTTGGTGGGAGATGGACCTTAGCATCTGGGAAGTGACAGGTAATCCCACGACCCTTCATGAGTTACCACGGACCATGGTTAGAAGCCGTTGTTTTGAGGGTGAAATTTCCATTGTATTCGACGGAAGTAGACCACGACTCGTTGGTGGGTGTAACAAGTCATGGTGAGGTTCTTTGTTTGAGGAGGTGTCAAAGTTGCAAGAGGAAACAACGTTAAACAGCGCGACCCGTTGTAAGGTATGACAACCCGTCATCTCAAGTCTTGGGTTGAGATGAGACCTAAGCCAGGACAGTGTACAGGACGGATCGCCACCATGGGTCGTGGTATCTTCCAACGACTTGTTGGGCACTCGTTGGTTCATCCAGTGAAGAATTTTCTGCGTAATTAGTAAGGGTATTTTCATCATTTCCACATCCTAAGGCCCTATACTATGTCTTTTAAGGCTCGTTTTAGTGGGTTTAAGGAGGGAAAAACCTATTCTAAGTTATTTCCTTCCATGCATGAAAACTTGAGAGGTTGAAGAGGTGATCTAGAGCAATTATTCAAGGTTGTCATTCAAATTCCTCTTGGGCAATCAGAGAAGGGGTAGAATCAATCCCTTCCAGGTATGTATGGTTATGAGTGGGTATTTCCTTCCACACCATTGCCCAAGTTTTATCTAAATATGAGAAATTCCTATGATCAAGTATGGGGTTTTTACCCAAAGGCATGAATCTTCAATTTCTTTACATGGGTATGAATTGATTATGATTTTGTTATTCAATTGTGAAGCATAGGCTGATTTTGTAGTAATTTCAATTAAAATTATGTTTCTAGTCTTATGAATGTCGAAGCCCATGGATGATATGATCATGAAAAGTGAGATTTACGAAGTATATGTGAAAATGATGAGATATTATGACTAAAAACATGATTTGAAGCTAACCATGTCTATAATGATGTTTTCGATGAGAATTGAGTATTTCTAAGTATGATAAAGCTTTGGGAAATTCCCACATGTTAAGTTTAAATGATGATTTTTTCGATCTAAGCTTACCACATTGTTTTGGAGTGAAGACTCCCAAATTTTATATTCTAGCTTGTGGTATATTTTGAGTTAATTATTTCTATGCATATCTTACCACATGGTTTTGGAGCAAAGGCTCCCAAGTATGTTTTCAGCTTGTGGTATGTCTCGAGCTAAAGCTTCTCATATGCATGATTTTGTATTTGAGATGTATTTGATCATTGAGCTTCGTCAATAGACGATGTTGAGCTTCATGATATATGATGTATAGCATATGCATATTTTTGGGAGAAGAGTCTAGCACCGAGCCGGCTAAGGTTCGATCACCCTATGCCCCAGAACTACGCGCCAATATAGGTTGATACTATTATTTTATTAGGACCTCCCTTATGAGATATCCCCGGCCCTAATGACCCATGAGCTTGATATCGATATCATGGTAGCTTCCTTAACCCTGGCAAAGTTTTGGATGGCTCTTCCCACTTGAGTGTAATAGACGATACCACGTAAGCTCTATCGTGATACGTCGGTTAAGTGACGAGTCTCCCATTGTCTGTATGATTCGGATTTGCATATTCATTACTCATGGTTATTATTTTATACATGCATGTTCTAAAAGTAAGGTTTGACTCAACGTTCAGCTTTTTCATAAATGTCATGTTTCATGTTTAAGTCACTTGAGTTAGTTGGATGTTATAAAGTGTGTATTGTCATGTTATGAAAGATCACGATTTCAGAAAGAATGCATGCAAGCCCTACTCTCAATTAATGATTTTTATGTTTTGACTATCTTATTGTGTTTAAAAGATTTTACTTGCTTTAGCGGTTTTACTTACCTTGCATACTCGGTACATTCCACGTACTGACCGCATACTTTCTATGTTGTATCATTTCATGATATAGGATCCGACTCTCACGTTTAGCCCCGCTCTTAGAAAGCTCATCGTAGTTAACATCTTCTTGTTGGGGAGTCCTCATCTTTTGAGGACCAGATTATATAACTTTTCTTTATGTATTTTAGTTTTCAGCTTGTTGAGTTACTTAGGGTATTGTCCCATTAACTCATCATGTTAAGAGGCTATTCAGACATATGTATGTATTCAGCTTTGGTTCTTATATTCGTATGTTATATTTAAGTTAGACTTCCGCTATGATGGTAGTGATGGTTATTCAGTTCTTTATTGAGTTAGATGTATGCTTATGCCATGGGTCGACTTAGGGTCTTTCGGGGCTCCTTCTCCCGTGTCACGATCCGGGCCTCCGTTCAGGTCATGACAAACTTGGTATCAGAGCAATAGTTTTGAAGTGTTCTAGGGTGTCTGAAAGCTGCATTAAGTAGAGTCTTTTTAATGGGTGTGAAGAGCGCCACACTTATGAAGAAGAGGCTACAAGATGTTTAGGAAATGTTCCCTTCTTTCATGATCAATGTCGTGCGATGAAAAGTCTTTCTATCCTCCAAATTTGTGCTATTCGCGAATGCAAAATCATGGATCCTTGAAGAATGAATGGAAGGAGGAGTGGAGGTGGTGGAGGCCATGAGGATGGCAATGGTTATGGGCATCAGCTAGCCCCACCAGTTCAGGAGCCCCAAGTACCGGAGCCCACTGCCCATGCTGAGTTTCGAGGCACTATTCAGATGCTTGCGCAGGCCTTGACTGCTCTGGTCAATCAGCAAGCCATTGCACATGTTCCGCAAAATGGAAACTCATTGGTGGCTTGAGTCAAAAACTTCTTTAGGATGAATCCGCCAGAGTTCCTTAGGTCCAAGGTAGATGAGAACCCACATGAGTTTGTTGATGAGGTTGTCAAAATCACCCAGGTTATGGGGTTAATGGGGTTGAGTGCGCAGATTTAGCCTCTTATCATCTAATAGGGGTCATGCATATCTGATTTCGTCAATGGAAGGATAGCAGGGTCGCAGGAGCAGGTCCGGTCACTTGGGAAGAGTTTCAGGTTGCATTTCTATACCGGTTCTTCCCTTTTGAGATGAGGGAGTTGAAAATAGTTGAGTTCGTGAATTTGAAGCAAGGGAGAATGACTGTTCAAGAGTATGCCCTTGATTTTACTCGCCTCTCGAATTATGCCCCAGAGTTGGAAGCCGATCAGAGGATGCGAGTGAGTATATTCGTCCATTGAATAACGGGTTATTTGGAAAAACATTATAGGACTTTCATGCTTCACTAGGATATAGACTTTCCTCAGATAGTGTTGTACTCCCAAAAGATGGAGGCAACACATTCGAGAGAGAGGGAGGTCAAGAGGGCCAGGACCGAGGACTACAAATTCTCTCAGCAGAGGTCCGGTGGTAGGCATCGACAGCATATTCACCAAAGATCATCCGCCCCGGCTTCATCAGCATTGAGTTTTATATCCCGACCTAGACATGATCAGAGAGGGCGAGCATCAAGTTCGAGGGGTTAGAGTAGCACACCCACGGATTCTAGCATCCCAGCTTGTTGCAGATGTGGTCGAGGGCACACAGGCCAGTGCTTGGCAGGTTCAGGTTCTTATTTTGGGTGTGGGCAGCTCGGGCACATGCTTCGAGATTGTCCATCTGTGAGGCAGGATCAGGTTGGGGGCCGAGGCCCAACTTCTAGTTGAATAGCCCCTCCCGCAAGCTCGGCACATCAGGAGGCATCTACAACACAGCTGGCGGTCAGCGCCAAAACATATTCTATGTTTTAGCATCCCGTCAGGAGTAGGAGGTCTCCCCAGATGTGGTCACTGGTATTTGTGAGTTTTCCATATTTATGTATATGCTTTGCTAGATCCGGGGGCTACCTTGTCTTTTGTGACACCTTATGTGGATAATAGCTTCGGAATCAGTCCCAATGTCTTTTAAGAACCCTTCTTAGTTTCCACTCCGGTAGGTGACTCAATTATAGCCAGACTGGTGTATAGAGGTTACGAGTCTCAGTCCTTCATAAGGTCACCTTAGCAGATTTGATAGAGTTAGCCCATGACCGATTTTGATGTTATTCTCGGCATGTATTGGCTATTTGCATGCTATGCTTCAGATAATTGTAGAACCCGGGTAGTAGAGTTCTTATTTCTAGGTGAGGCAGTCTTAGAATGGAAGGGTAGTTTAGTTATGCCTATTAGTCGATTCATTTCTTACCTAAAGGCCGGGAAGATGATCTCTAAGGGTTGCATGTACCATCTAGTTAGGGTTGAGGATGTCAAGTCTGAAACCCCAACTATCCAGTCTGTTCCAATAGTATGTGTATCTAGAGGTCTTTTGTCACGCCCCAAAACAGGGGTAGGGCGCAACTGGCACTCGATTCATGATTGATCGAGAAGCCGGCTATATGACATCTGTAACTATAACACTTAGGCCAT
>JACEIK010003888.1:14401-40280 GCA_018107945.1 Datura stramonium
GAATGAAATGTACTGGTATGTGAGGCTGAAACTGTAACCATGAGATAACAATCCTGTAATAACTAACTTAGCACATAAACATATAAAGGATAAATATAACGGATGGAAAAAGGCACTCCATGCAGTCTAACTAACTCCCAAATATATAGCCTAGCATAATCCTCAGTTGAGTCTGTAGTTTTAACTGGGACGAAATGTGCTGACTTGTTCATTCGATTTATTATTACCCAAATTGAGTCATACTATCGACGAGTATGAGGTAGACGTGTAATAAAGTCCATATTCACTTATTCCCACTTCATGTGGATATGCTGATATCCTGAGTCATACCTCCAGGTCTTTGGTGTTCCACCTTAACCTGCTGGTAGTTCAAGCACTTAGCCACAAACTCTGCTATGTCTCTTTTCATGTCGTTTAACCAGTAGATATCCCGTAGATCACGGTACATCTTAGTGGCACCAGGGTGGATAGAATATCTGGAACTGTGTGCTTCTTCTAGTATTCGTTGTCTCAAGTCACCTACATCCGGTACACTCAGTCTTCGCTGGTAACAGAGCACACCATCTCCCCCTTTGGAGAAGGCCTCGACTTCTTTTCTGAGGACTGCTTTTTTTAGCTTAAGCAGTATGGTATCTTCATCCTTCCTTAACTTAACTTCAATGATTAAAGAGTAATCTGACCCACTTTGCATTACTACTCCACCCTCAGATGACTCAACCAACTGCACTCCCAATCGAGCTAACCTGTGAATATCTTTTCTCAGTTCCTTTCTGCTTTCTTCAACATAATCCACGCTCCCCATGGACATCTTGCTTAGGGCATCAGCCTCCACATTGGCCTTGCCTGGGTGGTACAATACAATCATGTCATAATCCTTCAATAGCTCCAACCACCTTCTCTAGCAAAGATTCAAGTCTTTCTGACTGAACACATACTGAAGGCTCTTGTGATTGGTGAAAACATCCATGTGAGCCCATAAAGGTAATGCCTCCATATTTTCAACGCAAACACCACAGCTGCCAACTCGAGGTCATGAGTTGAATAGTTCTATTCATGAACCTTGAGCTGTCTGGAGGCGTAAGCTATCACCTTACCCCGTTGCATTAGAACACAATCGAGTCCCACTCTGGAAGCGTCATAATATACTACGAACTTATCTGTTCCTTCCAGTAAGGTTAAAACTAGAGCAGTAGTGAGTCGAGTCTTCAACTCCTAGAAACTTTTCTCACACGTATCTGACCACTCAAACTTCATCTTTTTTTGAGTTAACTTAGTCAGATGAGATGCAATATAGGAAAATCCTTCTAAAAATTGTATGTAATAACCGGAGAGACCCAAGAAACTTCTAATATCAGTTGGGGAAGTAGGTCTTGGCCAGTCTTTCACCGCTACTATCTTTTGAGGATCTACCTGAATGTAAAGTCACGGACTTCAACCATAATTCACATTTTCTAAAATTAGAAAAAACCTATCGGTCTCTAAGCATCTGTAGCACTATTCTCAGATGGTTAACATGTTCCTCATCGTTTATAGAGTATACCAGAATGTCATCAATGAACACAATGATGAACATGTCTAGATACTGCTTGAAAATCCTATCATTAGGTCCGTGAAAGTTGCAGGGGCATTAGATAGTCCAAAGGACATAACCACGAATTCATAGTGACCATATCGGGTTCTGAAGGATGTTTTCTGTATGTCACATTCTCTGACTCTAAGCTGATGATACCCTGACCTAAGATATACCTTGGAGAAACAATTGGCTCCCTGAAGTGGATCGAACAAGTCGTCAATCCTGGGTAGGGGATACATGTTCTTAACTGTGACTTTGTTTAGTTGATGGTAATTGATACACATTCTGAGAGTACCATCTTTCTTTCTCATGAATAATACTAGAGCACCCCATGGAGAGATGATGGGCTGATGAAACCCTTATCAAGAAGGTCTTTTAGCTACTCCTTCAACTCCTTAAGCTCAGCTGGAGCCATTATGTAGGAGGGATGAGATGGGCTGAGTTTTTGGAAGAAGGTCTATGCTGAAGTATATTTCTCACTCAGGAGGGACTCCGATAAGATCTTCGAGAAACACACCAGGGAACTCGCTGACAACTGGAACTAACTGGATAGTTGGGGTCTCAGAGCTGGAATCTTTTACTCGAACTAGATGATAAATGCACCCTTTAGTATTCCTTGACTTAGGTAGGAAATAATCGACCCTTAGGTGCTGAACTTCTGCCCATCCACTCTAAAACTAGCTCATTAGGAAACTAAAATCTGACGACTCTAGTTCAGTAGTTGACTGAGGCACAACCGGACTGTAGCCAATACATACAAAGAGTGAGGTCGAATACCATTCTAGCTCTACTAGATCATCTAGAATGACCTTATTCAATATTGAGACTGGGCAGTTTCTATACACCCGCTGGCTCTAACTGAATCACTCATTGGGGTAGAGATTGAGAATGGTTCTAAGAGGACTTTTGGACTTATTTCAAACTGGATAGCTACATAGGGAGTCACTAATCATAGTGTGGCTCCTAGATCTAGTAGGTCATACACATATAGATGGAAGAGACATAACATACCTGTGACCACGTCAAGTGAGATCTACTGATCCTGAGGACAGGAAAAAGCATAAAAGCGGTTTTGGCGCTGACTGCCATCCATACCTGAAGTGTTGGCCTATTAAGATGGTCGGCCTGCTGAAGCTACTGAAGTGGTAGACTGTGATCTCCCCCTTCCTGCTGACAGACATTCCCTAAGCCGGTGACGTAGTTGTCCACACCCAAAGAAACCCTCTTTGCCCTGAAGGCATTCCCCTGGATGGTTCTTTCCACACTTAGAGAAAGTTGGATAACGGTTGCTGATGCTATGACTCTAGGACTATGAGCCAGATACTCCACCCTTCCTATCCTTGCGAGACCGAAGAGTAGGGGCGCTGGCTGAAGTGGGTGTTGGAGCCCTCTCCTACTGCTGTGGGCGGCTACTACCTCTAGATCTCTGGTGGCCATAATCTGATTGTCCAGTCCTAGCCCGCTTATTCTCCCTCTCCATATCATTCAACTTTTCTGCCTCAATTTGTTGGGTATGAACAATGAGGCAGGAGAGGTCAATATCTTTTATGAGTGTCGCAGTCCTGCACTCCTGAAGTACCAGGTTTGATACTCCATTGACAAACTTAAGCATGTGAGCCCTTGACTCGGCTACCATCTCCGGAGCATATCTTGACAACCGTATGAACTCCAATGCATATTCCTCCACTGTCCTGTTTCCCTGCTTCAATTTCATGAACTGTGAAGCCTTAGCCTCCCTTAGCTCCAGGGGGAAGAATTTGTCTAAGAATGTTGTGGTAAACACTTCCCACTCCACTAGTTCTGCTCCTATTGGTCTCCCTTCTTTCCACTAATCGTACCAGATCTGTGCCACCCCTTTCAACTGGTAGGAAGCCAAATCAATACTCTCAGTGGAACTAACACCTATAATACAGGTGACCTTCCGTACCTCATCTATGAACTCCTGTGGGTCCTCTCCCACCTTGGATCCATGAAAGGCTGAAGGGTTTATTTGGAGAAGTCCCGAACTCTGGCAGTACTTTGAATTTACTAAGTAAGTGAGAGATAATATAAACATAAAGAAACAAATAACTAAACTGAAATGACATGAAATGACAAACTAAAATACTAGAACTGAATAACTGAATATATATCTGATATGGTCAATAATGACCCTAGCTAATGGTCATAGATATGTATCGAATCTGGAATAGTGAGCTGAGCTAAACTGAATTGAACTGACCTGAGCTAAACTGAAACTAAACTGGCTAGTGGGAGAGTCTATAACCAACATATAACCACGTGAGAAAGATATGGAGTTTGATATATATGCCCCATCAATAGGACCCAATATACCTTGCCAAGGTATAAAGGCATGAAATGGGTGATCACGGTCTAGGGACATAAGGCCAATAAAATAACCTATGGCGGAAACATAGTTCTGGGAACCTAGGTGCATTGGAACCTCGGTCCGCTCGGTGCTAAGTCCAACTCCCACTAGATAGTCCTAGTCTAACTACTAAGTTGATAGCTCGAAACTGAGGTCCAAGACTAAGTCAGGGATACTTAACTGGAACTACTCTAAGATTCTTATCGGACGGGATTCTGTAACTGGTATTCTAAGACTGGCCAAAGCTGCTTATCTAGAAGTGTCATAACCATCTAAAGAACAAACTGAAACTGAAGCTGGTGGTTATAAGACTGGTTATAGCTGTTTATCTGGAAGCATCATAACCGTCTAAAGAACCAACTAATGTGTGATAATTATTAACTAATTCTAATAACTAACATATGGGAGGCACCACTGACACCTCAACAAAAGACTATAGTCAAACTGATCAGCTGACATTTCTAAAAATACTGAGAATGTTAATATTCTAACTGAAACTAGCCTAGTATGCAACTGACTAAGATAATCAAATGACATTAACAACATGGGGATCGCAACACTGATAGAATCAAGCAATATGAATAACTAATCAAATATGCAAGACTCTGATTTACTACATTCCAAAGCTAGGGATAAAACTATATTTACAAGAACAAGTATCAACATGATAGCTAAATAGTGGAATTTTAGTAACAATTAGAATGAAAAGTATTTCACACAATATAGATAGAATCTGGCTGAAAATTCATTCATATTTGAAAACTCAGGTGACTAGAACTAATAAGATAATTTAGATGGATTTTGGGGCACAAGGGAAGGAAAATTCCCTTGGTAAATTCTCACATACCTAGTGAAGAAATCCCAGAGAAAATATCTTGAGAATCTGAGAAGAAAAGTCGATTGCCCTTGCTTCTGCTCTAAATTTTTCTGAGAAAGTTTTATGATCTAACTTCTAAGGGAATGAGATGAGTGAAGTATATCATCGATTACCCCTCTAAATTCCCCGAAAATAACCGAAAATGATGTAGTTTAGGGATTAAAAAGCTGGGAAATTACCAAAATACCTCTAGGAGAAATATCTGGAAAAACTGTCGACAAGGACCAACGGGTCACTCAACGAGTTGTTGGTTGATACCACGACTCATTGGGACTAGTCGTTTGTCTTGGGCCTAGGTTCTTGGATTACTGGAAATGGAAACGGGCGGGGACCATGACTCATTGGAAGGACCAATGGGTCATTAGTACCTCCCATTATCACTAGAAGGACAATCTTGGAAGCCCCAACAACGAGCGACACAACAACTCCTTGGTAGAACCAATGGGTCATTGTATTGACTCGTCGTCTCTATTGGAAAAGTCTAAGGATTTCTAGAGTTGTCACCATGAGTGGACACAATGACTTGTTGTGTACTACAACAGGTCATTGTTGCCACTAATTGTCACTAAAAGAGAAACCTGGGATCCCCAACTAACGACTCACACCACGAGTCATTGTATCACATGACGACTCGTTGGTTGACTCGTGGGTTCCTAGAAAAGGGATCACTGGGTTTTGAGTTTGGGATGTAATGAATGACAGTATGACTCATTTCTCACAATGGGCCATTCCATGTCCTTTTGGTTCCCAAAGGACCAAGGCAGGGTTTACCACAACCTAGACAACGGGTCGTTGGAGCTGACCATGACTCGTGGTCTCGATCATTCTGAGGCAAAAATTTCTAGTTTCTTCTGGACTTTCCTTGCAAGGTATGAGTTTGGTCTAGGAAAGTTTTAGGGTGTTACAAATATTGACCTTGACCTTACGTTTGAGGTCTCCATTGCCCTTTATATGAAGAAGAGGGTGGCCTTGTCGGTATTGCGGTCTATAGCCACCAGACGAGTTTCCAACATAGTTCGGGTCTTCAACTTACATAGAGGGTGGCTCTTGGAATGGCTAGGAGGGGGCATCCATGCCCATACTGAGCACCAATCATGGTTCACCAACAACATGTATCTTTTTGACCTCAGACTCGGTCAACTTCTTAGTAAGAAGGGATATGTTGGTTGCCATAGCAGCCAACATCTGATCACGCTCCAGATTCTCCTTCATCAACTAAGATAATAAAGGAGTACCCACATTGAGCCCTCCATTTTGGTCCCATATATGAAATGCATGGTTGTGCTTTGCAATTAGGTCCAATATGATGACAATTCGTTTGAATGTCTTGTCCATGAAACATCCACTAGCGGCGTTGTTTTCAATTTACTATGTCAGAGCATCCAAATTGGTGTAAAACTTCTCAAGAAAAATATGTTCCATTGAATCTTTTCAAAGCTTCAAACAATTGTTCCCTCGGGAGCTACCGAAAATAAAATATCTTGTCCCGTTGTCTCCACCTTTTTGCTAGGCTTAAATTACTTTTTTACCTTACGAACACTTCTACTTACACTCGGGCTCATTAGACGATTCAATCAAGCTCCAACAATCCACTTAATATGCATATAAGGTCAACATTTAAAGGTCAAAAATCAAAATCACGAAACTTCTAGAACCAACTCAACAAGATATATTTTTGCCAACATGAACACATGTAATTTAGCAACTAAAGATACACCAAAATCTTACCATTATGTGCCCCCTCACTATTTGGAGAGATTCCCTTTCACTCGCATGATACATAACAATTTTAAGTTGGGCATAAATAAAACAATATCACTCATTCTCCCAAAGAACTTAACATGCATACAAAATATGAACCATGGTCTTGCCCTTATTGTAAATACTCCACTTAATATAAAACATCAAATCTAAAATCAATTAGGACTTAAGATGGTTATAATGTAGGGAAAGGGATTGTAGGAACTATTTGGCCAAGATAGGACTAATCTCCTTAAGCAGTTTAATACTTTACAACTCTTTGACTTTTTAACATATTCTTCAATCTCCTTATTTTTTCTGTATACCTCCATTTTGTTTTTTATTTACAACTTAGGTGGCGAGTAGAAAATTCTTTGAAATTAAGCTTATTCACTTTCTCTTTTCTTCTCTTTCTTTAATCCTTGCTTATTTGTTCTATTTCTTTTTTTTCTTTCCCCACTAATATTACCCTCCTTATTTTGTAATTTTCACCCTTTTCTTTTCTTCTAATTTCCACACTTTAGCTTTTTTTCCTTTTTTTCTTCACTTCTGCTCCTTTATGCAAATTATTCACTTAAAGTTCCCTAGGAGTCATTTCGATCAAATAAAGGTCAATAGAACAAAAGGGATTAAGCTTGCAGTATGATTATAAAAGAACAAGACATATAGGCTAACTATAAAAATCACAATCAAGGTAGGAAAAGTTGGGATACAAATAGGATACCAAACAAATGCCAATATCACTTCCTAGATCCAACATTCACATTTCTTTTTGCACACAGACAGGGCAAGTTCTAGATATAAATTTGCAAGCATGGAGTATACAAAAATATCTCATATACACAATGGCACAAATGGTTCAATAATGGAAATCAAGATTACATAAACACACATATCCATGTTGAATATTTCACATTATTAAGCCTAATTTTTCAAGCATAGAAATCAAAAAGTATCTATGTTTCTACCTTTACATGCATTTTTGAGTGGATTATACAAAGTCTCAATGATTCCCTAAGTGAAGCAACTAACATTCATAAGTTTTCAAGTTGTTGCTCTCCTACCAATGATTAATTTTTCCTTAAGATGATCGTCATCTATCTATCATCGGGAATATTCATGACTATGACTCAAAAAGAATATAGACTCTCTAGTCGGTTCTAAGGGACTATCTAGTAAAAATGTACCGAAAATAAAAACCGAGGAAACCCAAATAAAAACAAAATGAAAATTATCACAAAAATACTACAAGCTACCAGGAATAAGTCATGCATCACAAAAAATAATCTAGGACCACCGTGCACAATTTAGTAATCAAGGCATACATGGTATAAAGAAGTTCACTTCTACCACCCAACACTTAATGAATAACACTGTTCTCGGTGCTAAAATAGTAAAGCACAAGTAAAAAGGAGAAAAAAGAACTCCTTGGGCCTAGTCCTCTTCGTCCAAGGGGGCAAAACAACCTCCTCCATCTCTACGTCCTCCCATCATCAGCATCAGACTCCAAAGAAGAGTCAACTTGAGCCTGATCATCATCAGTAGGGTCATCATCATCAAAGGGCTCCACAACACTTGGACCTACTTTGTAGAGAGCCCTAGAATGCTCGTTCAATGGATATTCGATGTTCAGCTACTGCAGTTGCTCCTTAGTTACCGCGCTCATCCTCAGTTGAAGAATTTTCATGCTATGCAAGTGACTCAAAACATTATCAATGTTCACATTGTGATCACTGATAGAAAACACTGGACCATGTCTGCCCTCTAGCTTTTTTGTCTTTGTCACATCTAGCCCCTTTGGTTCATACCGTGATCTATAGTCGACTACCTCCTCCTCAATCTGTTGCTCTCTCAAAGATCAGGTTAAAGGACCCCCAAAACTAAATCTCCGCCCTTTTCACCCTTTCATTCCTCATGAAATCCCTAATCACCACTCCAACATTTATAGGCCTCTCAGTCATCAAAGCAAACACTAAACAATCTCTTTCCCTAGACACATGTGTCACATGCTTTCTAGGCACCAAATAGCCACGAAATTTTTTTAACCAAATTCTTGCCTCCCTGCTCATGTGGGCATATGAAAAAGTCATGTGATACTCGAACTGTTGATGTCGGGTCCATCATTCTACCAACCTAGGGCCACCAAGAGTATGTCGGATATTTTTATAAGGAAGCCTGAAGAAAAGGTCTTTCATTAGTTGTGGATCAATATTAAGGTACCAAGAAATCTATTCAAAGAAGCGGAGGTAAAATTCACAATTTGCCTTCTAATTTTCACTTGGTTAGTTCTCTTCTTAGGCTCTCAATTGGCCGAAAATTCCCTCACCAAATTTAAATTACACTCCCCAGGATCATTGAACAAAAAATCTAACCCAAGAGTATGTATTTTATCAATCATGTAAGGAAATTCGGATGCCAAGCTATCTCTATCAATACATAATTCATGAGAATATTTTGATTCTTTATGCTCTTTAATCCAATTTTCACCTTCTTGTTTCATGACCCAATGAAATCGGAATACCGTGGTGGTTGTTATGGCATGCTATCATCCTCATTTTGTACCTCTTGAACTATTCTTGCCCTTTTTGTGCCTTGGTTTGAAGAAGGCATACCCTTCCCTTTGTTAGATGTTAGGGCCATTTTGGTGAAATTTCAAGAAAACTGAAGTCTTTTTTTATTTGGATGAGGAAATTTGGACGATTTTGGGAAGAAGATGAAATTGTGGAGAGAAATTTGAGAAGTATGGGGGTGTGCGGTGCAAGTGGAGAAGAAAAGTGAGAAAAAAATTATAGGTTTAGCACTTTAAATTGCCCACTTTTTGGGTTGACCCGCACTTGCTCAAAATTTTTTACTTGGACAGTGCCCTTTGCATCGTGGACCTGCCTACAGAGATCCAGCTTCACGTTACAGGCTCCAAGGTTGAGGTCCTACTCCGCATCGCAGACCTCTACACTGTGCCTGTCTCCATTGCAAGGTTTTGTGTGTGGACTGCCCAATTATGCCTCATGCCCAATTGTCATGTTTAAAATTTCTTTCGCAGTTTATGGATTAATTCTTGCACACTTGAACAACCTAATCAACTCTAAAAAAATGAAAAATCAAAAATTAAAAACCTTAGGTTGCTTCCTAAGCAACACTTGATTTAACGTCGCGGCACAATGCAGGTATCTTGATTACTCAGACTCCATTAAGATACTTGATCTTACTCGGGTGGTACTCCTCCTGCATGGCATTAATTATAGATATGACCCTCGAGTCTTTTGGCATTTTTGAATTTCGGCAAACCTTGAACATGACTTCCTCACTATTAAGCCGAAACATGAGCTCACCCCATTTCACATCGACCAATGCCCTTGCAGTGGCCAAGAATGGATGCCCCTGTATGATGGAGACGTTAAAATTGACTTCACAATCCAAATGACAAGGTTCGCTGGAGAGATGAAATCGTCCACTTTTACAAGGACATCAGTTGACATTCCCACAGGTATCTTCATTGTGCAGTCGGCCATGAGTAGCCACAATGATGTCCGTTTAGGTGCTCCTAAACCCATCTAGTCAAAATCTCGAGTGGCATCAAATTAATACTTGCAGCCAGGTCAGATAGAGATTGTTTAAAACCAAAGGACCCCATTGTACATGGAATAGTAAATCCCTAGGATCCTCCTTTTTTAGAGCTAAGGAGTGTGTGACTAAGGTGCTACAATAGTGCTCTATTAGTTCAAAGATCACCACCTTTTTCTTTGTTATGATACCTTTCATCCATTTTACATCGGTGGGAATTTTCTCAATAGCTTCAATAAGGGAATGTTTACCGAAAGCTACTTAAGAAGGGCCATGAATTTTTGCAACTTACTCTCCTTGGCCTTCTTCTGAGTCTGTTGAGGGGCTTGTCTTTTTGGTTTTATTAACTCTTTCTCTATTGCAACATTTTTATCTTTGGTTTGCTCCTTCTCTTGCACAATCTCTTTCCTAGTAATGATGGTCATGCAATGCCCCTCATTCCTTGGGTTTTGAACTATATCTCTTGGCAGGGTCCCTTTCTGTCTCTAATTAAGTACTAGAAAGACTTGCCCCATTTGATGCTCCAACTCCTTAATAGATATAGAATGTGAATCCACAAGCTGACTCAAACTTGATAATTCTCTATGCATCTCTCTGATTCCTAATTTTGTAGAGTCAAGCTTCTTTAGCATCTTGCTCATCATATCTTTCATCTTTACATTGCTAGAGTTATTTGCAGTTGGATCTCTTGCCCTCGGTGGTACATATGCTCCATTCTTGAAATTATTCTTCTGTCCTTCTCAGTTTAGCTAGTTTCTTTGGTCTCTATCTCTAAACCCAAACCTATCATAATTGTTATTCCCATAGTAGTTTTGACCTTGATTTCCTTGGCCTTGACGCCAAGAGTCTTAGTTAGACCCTTGGTTGTTATCCCGGAAATCCCTCTGATTGTTCACAAAATTAGAGTCTTCTTCTATATCATGGTAGAAATCCTCATACCTGGGCCCCTTTTCTTGAGCATTCATTGCAATCACCTTTTGTGAGTTCACGGTTGTTAGATGCTTGCTAATCAATTCTAATTGGGTTTGAGATAGGCCATATATTGATCTTGTTCTTCTTCTTTCTTCCGCTACTCTACTGTCATGCCTCTAGAATAGTTTATTGCAGCAGCCTCAAACTCTCGAGTGTGTCGTGCCCTGTTGGTCTTTGTCATTTTATCTAGTATTTCACTAAATTATGCAAAAGTGTGGGCCATCATAGACCCCTTTTGTATCCCATCTTTTATAGCTTTGTTGGTAGCGCTTACTGACCTGTAAAATACCTCCAAAAGAACTTCTTCTGGAAGCTTGTGATTAGGACTCTGCTTTAGCTTCTTCTTAAATCTTAGCAACACCTCATGTAAGGCTTCCCCTAGTAACTGTCTAAAATTATTGATTTCATCTTTAAACTAAATCATCTGTGATAGTGGGAAAACATCTCCAAGAAAGCTGCAGTTAGCTCTGCCCTAGTAGTGATAGACTCATCTGGAAGCTTATTCAACCATAGAGTAGCTTTCCCTGTTAGCAACAAAGGAAATAACCTGAGTCTAATAACCTCTTGGGTAACCCCTGGCAATCTACATTCATTGAAGATCTCAGTGTATATTGATTAAGTGTTGGTTTGGATCTTCACTAGAAAAATCATTGAACAACCCTTTCATGCTCAGCAATTGCATCATTGTACTTGTAATATCGAACTTAGCATTAGCTGCAAATGGGAGTGGAAAATGGCTTCAGTGTAACCAACTTCTTCCTACTCGTACTCCTCTTCGAAGACCATGTTTTGTACATCATTACGTCCATGAAGACGTCGGGGGGAGAGGGTTTTAGTTTGTTTCGTTCAGCCAAGATAAAAGCTAATTAGGTGGCATCAGCTCTCCTAGCTGCATCAGCAAGTTGAGCTTTCTTCCACCATTCGTGTAGCTTTAGCTCACTGCACCTCAATCATCTCCTCTTATGGGAGATTAAGTTGTGCCACAGAGTTTTTCATGCTAACTTGTAATAAATCAAAAACAAAAAAAAACAAAAACGTAAATCATTAAATTATAATACCCCGAAAGTCCCTAATACTAGGCTCAGGATTAGAAAAGAGATCAGCAGAAAAGTTGGGAAAATCTCACAGAACAACTTGTGGTATAAGTCGTATGTTGGTCCGATGGGTCATAGGATGGAGCCTTTATTTGATATAGGGTTGGTTAGGGAAAATGGTACGGGTCATAGTACAATCCGTCGTGGGATACCATGGGTCATGGTAGGCAATCATTGGAAGTTAGAGGTGTCGAACTGGTGAGCAATGGGAGCGAACCACGAGTCGTAGAATGGGGGTACGACTTGTGGTCTAGAGTTGTGGCATGTAAGGTGGGTATCAGGTAAGGATCAGATGACTGGAGGTATGACTCATAGGAAGTACCTACGAGCCGTTGGTTGTGCTCGTGGGAAAATACATAATAGTGATGGTCCGAGGACAGTGGTCACAATAGGAGGAAGCAACGGATCGTGGTGATGAGTAACGACTCATCCTGTCTAACCATCATTTGAAGAAAAATGAAACTAAGGTGAGCATGGGTGTTAGTAAGGAGCGATCATGGTATCAAAGGACGACTCTTGGTAAGGATTGTGGTACCTCGCGTGCCTATTTTCAAGAGATTTCAATAAGGGTATTTCCGTAAATTGTGAGCTATAAGGTCCTAAATTATTTCATTTTAAGCATGGAAAAGAGTGTATTTAGGGTGTTATTCACCGTAGATCACCCATTACTCCCCTAACACTCTAAATTGAGAAATCAATTCTCTCAAATCTCTCAAGGAACTGAACTGAGCTGCTTATTCTAAAACTAGACTGGACTAACTAGTGGGAGAGTCTATAACTAACATATAACCACGTGAGCTAGACGTGGAGTCCAATGCATACACTCCACCGGTAGGACCCAATATACCTTGTCGGGGTATAAAGGCATGAACTGGGTGATCACAAATGTATAGGGCCAATCAGGATAAGTAATACTGTAACCTATGCTGGCAACGTAGTTCAGGAACCTGAGTACGTTGGAACCCCGACCCGCTCGGTTCTAAGTCCTACTCCCACTGGAAACCTAAACTGAACTACTAGGCTGATAGCCCGAACTGGGGTCCAAGACTAGTCAGGGACATGTAATTGAAAGTATCCTGAGAGTCTTGTCGGAACAGATTCTGAAACTAGGTTCTAGACTTGTCAGAGCTGCTCATCTGGAAGCATCATAACCATCTAAGAACAACTGTGAACTGAACTGGGGTCATGAGGCTAGTTAGAGCTATATATATATCTAAAATGTCATGACCGCCTAATGGACCAATAAACTAGATTCTGAGTCTAATTCTGATAATTGGGAGGCACCACTGACACCTCAGGAAAAGACTGAAGTCCAACAGATCAGTTGAAAAGCTCTGAGTAGTTCTGAAGAGGTTCTACATTCTAACTAAACTGAATTACTAAGCAGCTAATAGAGAACTCAACTCATCCCAACAACACGGGAATTCCATAATATGGAAAATTTCAAGAATTAATGAAATCTTATCTGAAAAAGCAAAAATAATTCTTATAAATGGAGTATTTACTGAACATATAAATAATAAGAAATACTGGAAAATTCAGCCCAAATCACACTTCACAAACTAGAAGGAATTTAATTACGCAAATAGTCTTTTCTCAAAAATTTAGGGCTTAAATTCACTTTGCAAGAACATCAACAATTCAGGTAAGAATTGAAGGAGATCATATCAATAATATTCAAGGATATCATTCTATGTGAAATTAAAGAATAATAACCTGTAATTTCTGCGTATTCGAAAACTCAGGCTAAAATTGATAGAGAAACTATGGGAGGGTTTTTGGGGACACAAGGGAAGAACAATTTACCTTGTTGAATTCCCACATACCTAACTAAAAATTTCCTGGATAAGAAAAATTTGAACTGCTGTAATGGAGAAAAACCCTAAGCTTTCTTGAGTGTTTCTTGAGGGACTCTTCGATAATCTTTCTGATAATGAACGTGGGAATGAGGATAGGAACCATAAACCCTCTAATAAGTCTGAAATTACGTCCAAAATGATGTAGTTTAAAGCTTAGGAGAGTAGGAAATTACTAAATAGCCCTTAGGAAAATCGCTGGAAAAACTGACAGGTGACCCTAACGGGTGACCTAAAAGGTCGTGCTGACTGACCACGATTCGTGGTCACACCCGTTGAGTACACTTCCTGGATTCCCCTATAGGTCACAATGAGGGACCTAACGAGTTGTGGTCACCAGTCGTGGACCACACTATCTCACTTTTGAAGTTTTTATACAATGCTTGACCACGAGTCACACAACGAGTCGTTACCTGTGATGAAGACTCGTGGTGACACTCATTAGGTACACTGCCTAACAACTGACTAGGGTTGGTAACGGGGGACATAACAAGTCGTTACATGTTACCACGACTCATGGTCACCATCCTTCAAGTACACTGCCCAAATCCTTAAATTCTTAACTCGGGCCTGACCACGAGTGGCTTAACAAGTCGTGGGACTTGACCACGACTCATGAGGTCTTCCATTGGGTACATTGCCTCTCCCTTATCATTTCTCAGACCTCCTTCCGATGACTGACCTAACGAGTCGTTAGGTCTCTGAACGACCCGTTAGGTGAGTCGTTCTGTGACAATTGCTGCAGATTTTCTGATTTAAGTCCCGGATCTAGTCTTTGAGTTTCTGAGGCATTACAATATCTCCCCCTTGGAAACATTCATTTTCGAATGGTAGAAAACACACAGGAAAACAGAGAATAACAATAAAAAATTATAGATACTTCATTTAACTCCAATATTATTGGAATGACTACCTGCATTTCATAATACGTAATTGAACTGAATTCTCTTTTCATACATACATCAGAAGTTGTAGAAGAAACTTATACACGTGATTTGAATCCAACAACTAGATCAGTTTTTAAGGAAAAACTAACATTTTAAGTTATAATAGAGTCAGTAGAGAACAAGTGTGTGTATTTGTCCATCATATCTGCTTCTGCCTCCCATGTATCTCCCTCAACCTGCTGATTTCTCCATAAGACTTTTACCGAAACTATTTCCTTATTCCTCAGCTTACAAACTTGACGGTCAAGGATCTGAACTGGTACTTCATCATATGAGAAACTATCTTTTATTTCTACATTGTCCAATGGCACAACTGAGGTTGGATCTCCGGTTCACGTCTTCAAAAGTGACACATGGAAAACTGGGTGTACAACTGCTAGTTCTGAAGGTAATTCTAGCTCATTGGCTACATTGCTGATACACATCAAAATTCTATAAGGTCCCACATATCTCAGACTGAGCTTTCCCTTCTTTCCAAACCTCATCACCCCTTTCATGGGCGAAATTTTTAGGTAAACCCAGTCATCAACTACAAACTCCAACTCTTTTCTCCACACATCAGCATAAGATTTCTGACGGCTCTAAGCTATTTTCAATCTTTCTTGAATGAGCTGAACTTTATGCATTGCCTCGTGAACTAACTCTGGCCCTATCAAGGTAGTTTGTCCAACCTCAAATCACCCTATAGGAGATCTACATCTTCTCTCATATAATGCTTCAAATAGGGCCATCTGAATGCTAGAGTGGTAGTTGTTGTTGTACGCAAACTCGATAAGAGGCAAATGGTCATCCAAATTACCCTTAAAATCGATCGCGCATGCTCTTAGAATATCTTCTAGGTCTAAATAGTCTGCTCAGCTTGCCCATCGGTCTAAGGGTGAAAAGCTGCTGAGCTTGACCTGAGTGCCTAGTCCCTTTTGAAAGGATTTCCAGAAGTGTGAGGTGAACTGAGTTCCTCAGTCTAAAATGATAGATAAAGGCACCCCATAGAGTCTGACTAACTCTCATATGTATAGTCTGGCATAATCCTCAGCTGAGTCTATGGTTTTAACTAGATGGAAGTGTGCTGACTTAGTCATCTGGTCTACTACACCCAAATTGAGTCATGCTACCAACTTGTCCGAGGTAGACCCGTAATGAAGTCCATATTTACTTCTTCACACTTCCATGTGGGTATACTGATATCTTAAGTTATGCCTCCTGGTCTCTTAATCTCCACCTTGACTTGCTGGAAGTTTGGGCACTTGGCTACGAATTCAGCAATGTCTCTCTTCATGTCGTTCAACCAGTAAATATCCCGCAAATCGCGGTACATTTTAGTAGCTCCAGGGTGAATGGAGTATCTCGATCTGTGTGCCTTATCTAGTATCTGCTGTCTCAACTCACCAACATCTGGTACACACAACTTGCCCTAGTAACGAAGCACCCCATCTCCCCCTTGGGAGAAAACTTCTATTTCTTTTCTGAGAACTGCTCCCTTAAGCTTAACTAAGATGGGATCCTCATCCTGTCTGGACTTGACTTCAACTACCAAGGATGAATCCGATCCGCTTTGCATTACCACACCACCTTTGGCTGAATCCACCAACTACACCCCTTACCAGGCTAGTCTATGAACATTCTTCACTAACTCCTTCTTGCCTTCCTCAATGTAAGCCACACTCCCCATAGACCGTCTGCTTAGGGCGTCAGCCACCACATTGGCTTTACCTGGGTGATACAGCACACGCATGTCATTGTCCTTTAGCAACTGCAACCGCCTTCTCTGATGCAGATTTAGATCCTTCTGACTCAGCACGTACTGAAGACTCTTATAATCTGTAAACACATCTACGTGAACTCCATATAAGTAATGCCTCCATATTTTTAGCGCAAACGCCACCGCTTCCAATTTCAAGTCATGAGTTCGATAGTTCTTCTCACGAACTTTAAGCTATCTGGAGGTGTAGGCTATCACTTTGCCTCACTCCATTAGAATCCATCCGAGTCCAACTCTAGAAGCATCACAATAAAAAACCAATCCATCTGTTCCTTCTGGCAAGGTCAGTACTAGAGCAGTAGTGAGTCAAGTCTTCAACTCATGGAAACTCTTCTCACACTCATCCGACCACTGAAATTTCACCTTCTTCTAAGTTAACTTAGTCAGAGGAGATTTTATAGAGGATAATCCTTCCACAAACCGTCGGTAATATCCATCTAAGCCCAGGAAACTCCTTATTTCAGTAGGAGAGGTAGGTCTGGGCCAATATTTCACTGCTACTATCTTATGAGTGTCTACTTGTATTCCTTCACCTTAGACCACATGACCTAAGAAAGTGACGGACTTTAACTAGAATTTGCACTTGCTGAAATTGGCGAACAACTGGTAGTCCCTGAGTGTCTGTAATACTAATTTTAGGTGATCATCATGCTCTTCCTCATTTATTGAGTATACTAGAATGTCTTTGATAAATACAATGACGAACATATCCAGATAGTGCTTGAAGACCCTGATCATCAAATCCATGAAGGCTGTTGGGGCGTTTGTTAGCACAAAGGCCATCACCACAAACTCATAGTGACCATATTGAGTTTTGAATGTTGCTTTTGGTATGTCACACTCTTTGAACCTTAGCTGATGATACACTGGCCAAAGATTGATTTTTGAGAAACAACTGGCTCCCTGAAGTTGGTCAAACAGGTAGTCAATTCTAGGCAGGGGATACCTGTTCTTGACTATGACTTTGTTCAGCTGACGGTAATCTATGCACATTCTGAGGGTATCGTCTTTCTTACACACAAATAGATCTGGAGCACCCCAGGAGAGATACTAGGTCTAATAAAACCCTTGTCAAGAAGATATTTTAGTTGCCCCTTCAACTCCTTGAGCTCATCTGGAGCCATTCTGTAAGGAGGGATGGATATGGGATGAGTATCTGGGAGGAAGTCTATTTTGAAATCTATTTCCAGTTCAGGGGGAACTCGGGGAAGATCCTCAAGAAAAACATCTGGGAACTCGCTGACCACTGGAATCGACTGGATAGTTAGGGTCTTAAAGTAAGAATCCTTGACCTGAACTAGATGATAAATACATCCCTTGGAGATGGGTTATTGGGCCTTAAGGTAGGAAATAAACCTACCCTTAGGCGATGAACTACTGCCCGTCCATTCTAACACTAGTTCATTTGGAAACTGGAACTTCACAACTATAGTTCTGCATCAACTGAGGCATAGCAGGAGTGTAACCAATCCATGCCAAGGATAAGGTCAAAATCGACCATGTCTAACTCTACGAGGTCAGCTGGGATGACTTTATTCAGGACTAATACTGGGCAGTTTCTATACACCCGCATGGATCTAACTGACTCACCAACTGGGGTGAAGACTGAGAATGGTTCTGAGAGGACCTCTGGACTGATATTGAACTGGATTACTATGTAGGGATTCACGATTGAAAGAGTGGCTTCTAGATCTAGGAGGGCATACACGTCTAGATGGAAGAGACGTAACATACCCGTGACTATGTCAGGTGAGCTCTCCTGATCCTAATAGGAAGACAGAGCATAAAATTGATTTTGGCACTGAACACCATTTGTACCTGATGTGTTGGCTGCTAGGCTGGTCGGCCTACTAGAGCTCATGAGGTGGTGGATTGTGATCTCCCTCGCCCGACTGATGGACACTCCCTGAGCCGATGTCTGAGCTTTCCACAATCAAAACAGCCCTCTCGACCTTGAAGTCACTCTCTCAGGTGTTTTTTTCCACACTTGGGCAAGCTGGATACCTATTCCCGGTGCTATGGGTCTGAGATTTAGTGTCAGATGACCCACACCTTCGATCCTGGTGGGACCGAAAGGTTGGGGCGCTAGTTGAACTGGGTGCTGGGGCTCTCTACTGCTCCTACTACTGCTGCGGGCAGCTACTACTGCTACACCTCTGATGGCCATAATCTGACTGGTTAGTCCTTGCCCTTTTGTTCTTTCTTTCTATATCCTTCGGCTTTCAACCTCAATCTGTTGGGCATAGACAATCAATCTAGAGAGGTCCATATCCTTAATTAGCATTGCTTTCCTACACTCCTTAAGGACCAGTTTTGATACCCCGTTCACAAATTTCAACATGCGAGCCCTTGGATCGGCTACCAACTCTGGAGCATACTTAGACAGCATAGTAAACTCCAGAGCATACTCCTCCTCGGTTTTGTTTCCCTGTCTCAAATTCATAAACTCTGCCATCTTTGCCTCCCTCAGTTCCCAAAGGAAAAATCTATCCAGGAAAGCTGTATGGAACTCCTCCCGCTCTACCAGTCCAGCTCTTGCTGGCCGCCCCTCTTTCCATTGTTCATACCAGACTTAAGCTACCCCTTTAAGCTGGTAGGCGGCCAAGTCAGTACTCTCAGAGGAGCTAACACCCATAATGTGGGTAATCTTCTTGATCTTATCAAAGAATTCTTGGGGATCCTCCCCAACCTTGGATCCTTGAAAATATGGAAGGTTCACATGGGTGAAGTCCCGCACCCTCGCAGCTGCTGCAAACCCGTTGGTATTCATCAGCACCACCTGCTGGTTCACCTAGTTGGTGACTGTTTGGGACAATAGTTGAATGGTCGCCCTGAATTCGGTAGTAGATACCGAATCATCTTTAGGTGCTTCCAGGGCTGGTGGGGTAGGTCTATTGGAATTACCGGCCCTTCTTCCATTACCACGTCTGGAGGCATGATTCACTTAAACGAAACAGAGCACAGTTAGAAGGATGTTTCTAGAATTGATCTTTAACACACGATAATGAGTATGAACAACAGAGAGTTTTCCTAATAACATCTCATAGCCTCCTCATCATAAGTTTGGTGTGCTTCACACCCATGAAAAGGACTCTACTCGATGCGGCTTTTAGAAATTTCGAGAATACTCTAATCCTAGTGCTCTGATACCAAGTTTGTCACGCGCAGAGCCTACACCCTAGACGTAACACAGTACTTGAAGTAACAAGTCAACCCCTGGTCTATCATACACTGGTATTCTGAGTAAAGCATGTATAGAGGAAGCTTTGAAATCATAACATAAAAACATTTATAATAATACAGCTGAAAACATATAATTTAAAACATTTGCAGTCTGAAAGCCCTCTAACTGATGAGTTGTTGGGACAAGCCCCCAGCTAACTCTAAGTATAAATAAAAATAATAAATTAGCTGAAAGAAAATGAAATAAGTCCCTTGAATGATGAGGACTCACACTTCAACTGCGGCGGAGGAGGATCTTAATCGCAATTGCTAATAATGTTGATTCTGGGAATCTGCAGCTGTATCATGAAATGATACAACATAAAAGTATGCGTCAGTACTTTGAATGTACTGAGTAAGTGGGAGAAAACATAACTGATATAATGCTTGAACTGAAATTACATGCAATGACAAACAAGTAAACTGAACTAAACTACTGAAGCAAACTGAAATAGTCAAGGTGACCCTGTTTGATGGTCAAAGACATGCCTTAAATCTGCAAGTTCAGAGTCTTATATTTTATACTAAACTGAGCTAATTGGTAGAGCTGGAACTGATCTGAGTTGCTTATTCTGAAACTAGACTGGACTGACTTGTGGGAGAGTTTGTAACCGACATATAACCACATGAGCTAGACGTGGAGTCCGATGCATACACCCCACCGGTAGGACCCAATATACCTTGTCAGGGTATAAAGGAATGAACTGGGTAATCATAAAAGTTTAGGGCCAATCAAACCAAGTAATACTATAACCTACGCTGGCAACGTAATTTTGGGAACCTGGGTGTGCTGGAACCCTGGCCAGCTCGGTGCTTAGTCCTACTCCCACTGGAAACCTAAACTGAACTACTAGGCTGATAGCTCGAACTGGGGTCCAAGACTAGTCAGGACATGTAACTGAAAGTACCTTGAGAGTCTTTCCGGACCAGATTCTAAAACTAGATTCTAGACTGGTCAGAGGTGCTCATCTGGAAGTGTCGTAACCGCCTAAGAACAACAATAAACTTAACTGGGGTCTTCAGGCTAGTCAGATATATATNATATATATATATATATCTAAAATGTCATGACCACCTAATGGACCAATAAACTGGATTCTTAGTCTGATTCTGGTAACTAGGAGGCACCACTGACACCTCGGAAGACTGAAGTCAAACTGATCAGTTGACAAGATCTGAATAGTTCTGAAGAGGTTATATGTTCTAACTGAACTAAACTACTAAGAAACTAATAGAGAACCCAACTCATCCCAAAAACACGGGAATTCCATAATATGGCAAAATTTCAAGAATTAATGAAATCTTATCCAACAAGGCTAAGATCATTCTTAGAAATGGAGTATTTATTCAACATATAAAAAATAAGAAATAATAGAAAATTCATCCCAAATCACACTTCACAAACTAGACAGAATTTAATTACGCAAATAGTCTTTTCTCAAAAATTTAGGGCTTAAATTCACTTTGGCAAGAACATCAACAATTCAGGTAAGAATTGATGGAGATCATATCAATAGTAAGCAAGGATATCATTCTATGTGAAATTAACGAAAAATAACTTGTAATTTCTTTGTATCCGAAAACTCAGGGCTAAAACTGATAGAGAAACTATTGAGGATTTGGGGGGATACAAGGGAAGAACAACTTCCCTTCTTGAATTCCCACATACCTGACTAAAAATTTTCCGCAGAAGAAAACTTGAACTGCTGCAATGGAGCACAACCCTAAGCTTGCTTGATAATTTCTTGAGGGACTCTTCGATAATCTTTCTGAGAATGAATGTGGGAATGAGGGGAGGATCCGTTCAAACCCTCTAATAAGTCTGAAATTACATCCAAAATGACGTAGTTTAAAGCTTAGGAGAGCAGGAAATTACTAAACATCCCTTAGGAAAATCGCTGGAAAAATTGACAAGTGACCCTAATGGGTCGTGGTGACTGACCATGACTCGTGGTCACACCCGTTGAGTACACTATCCGGATTCCCCTGTAAGTCACCATAAGGGACCTAACGAGTTGTGGTCACTAACCAGGACTTGCGGTCACTAACCAGGACTCGTGGTCACTGACCAAGAGTCGTGGTCACCAGTCGTGGACCACACTGTCTCACTTTTGAAGTTTCTATACTAGGCTTGACCACGAGTCACACAACGAGTCGTCCCTTGTGATGACGACTCGTGGTGACACTCATCAGGTACACTGCCTAACATCTAACTAGGGCTGGTAATGGGGGACATTAACGAGTCGTTATAGGTAACCACGACTCGTGGTTACCATCCATCAAGTACACTGCCTAAATCCTTAAGTTCTTAAATCCGGCCTGACCATGAGTGACTTAATGAGTCGTGCGAGCTAACCCTGACTCATGAGGTCTTTCATTGGGTACACTGCCTCTCCCTTATCATTTCTCCGACCTCCTTCCCATAACTGACCTAACGAGTTGTTAGGTCTCTCAATGACCTATTAGGTGAGTTATTCTGTGACAATTGCTCCAGGTTTCCATATTTTTTGATCTAAGTATCGGATCTAGTCTTTGAGTTTCCGGGGCATTACACTTATAAGGGAGAGGTTGAAAATAGCCTAGTGTCGTCAGAAATCTTATGCGTATGTGAGGCGGAGAGATCTTGAATTTGTCGTTGATGTTTGGGTGTTCCTAAAGGTGTCTCCCATGAAGGGAGTGATGAGGTTCAGGAAGAAGGGGGAGCTTAGCCCCCGATATATTAGGCCATAGCGGATTGTGAAGCGGGTTGTTATGTGGGTTATGAGTTGGACTTACCAATGGGGTTTGTTGCATAAATGCATTAGAGACCCAACTCTGCTTGTTCTGGTAGAAATCATTGGGGTGAGGGACAACCTTACCTATGTGGAAGTACCAGTCGATATCCTTGATCGTCAAGTTAATAAGTTACTGAACAAGAAAGTAGCCTCGGTGATGATTTTGTGGAGGAATTAGCTAGTTGAGGGAGCTTCGTGGGAGGCCGAAGCGGATATGATGGCTAGATACCCGCATCTATTTCCTTCCAGTTCTAGTCCAACTTGAGGTATAAATCTCATCCTTGGTATTGTATTCCGTTTTATGTCAAGTCCGTGCATGTAAGTCCCTCTCATGTTTTAGCATGTATGTATGTTTCCCAAATTCAGCTCAGTCAGGTGTTTCATGTTCGGAGTCAGTCACTCCCTCAGTTCTGCCGTAGTTATTCAGTTTTAAGATTCCAGTTCCTTTCCCCACTATCTCAGTATACTTTGCCCACATTCGGGGAAGAATGTTCCCAAGGCAGAGATATGTAATACCCCGAAAGTACCTAATACTAGGCTTGGGATTAGAAAAGAGATCAGTAGAAAAGTTGGGAAAATATCACATAACGACTCATGGTATGAGTCGTAGGTTGGTCCGACGGATCGTAGCATGGAGTTGTTGTTTGATATAGGGTTTTTCAGGCCAAATGGTATGGATCGTGGTATAGTCCATTATAGGATACCACGGGCTGTGGTAGGCAATCGTTGGAAGTTGGAGGAGTCGAAATGGTGAGCTATGGGAGCAGACCACAAGTCGTAGAATGGGGGTATGACTTGTGGTCAAGAGTCGTGGCATATAAGGTGTGTCTCAGTTAAGGATCAGAGGATCAGAGGTGCGACTCGTAGGAAGTACCCACGAGCCATTTGTTGCACCCATGGGAAACTCCATAATGGTGATGGTCTGAGGATTGTGGCCTCAATGGGAGGAAGAAACTGATCGCAGTGACGAGTAACAACTCATCTTGTCTAACTGTCATTTGAAGAAAACTAAAACTAAGGCGAGCATGGGTGTTAGTAAAGAGCGATACCATGAGTGGTTCTATCAAAGGACGACTCATGGTGAAGATCGTGGTACCTTGCAGTTCCCATTTTCCAGAAATTTTATTAAGGGTATTTCTGTAAATCCTGAGCTCTAAGGTCCTAAACTATGTCATTTTAAGCATGGAAAAGATTGTATTAAGGGTGTTGTTCACCCTAGATCACCCATTACTCCCCTAACACTCTAAATTGAGAAATCAATTCTCTCAAATCTCTCAAGGATTTTCCTAGGGTTCTTCCTCAAACTCTCTAAGAATCGAGTGGGGTTCATTCTTTTTTAGTTGGGGATTCATTTATTCAGGTATGTGGTTCGATTTAATGGGGTTCCCTATCAATCCCATGTCCCTTCCTAATCAAAGTATGATCACCCAATTTCCAAAAATTTAAATTTCGAATATCATGATCTTATGATTGGGTTTTGAAATTGTTCATGATTTCCTTATAGGTAAAGCTGATTTATTATAAAAACAAGATATCCATGATAGGGTTTATGATTTATTCAAGTGTTTTTTTAAATTAGAATATCCCATGATTCAAGCATGATTATGAATTTTTAGGGTATAAATTTCCTTCATGAACTCCTTTGACTCACTTATGAATTTTAATCTATCAAGTCCTAATTCATGATTTATTTTCAATAATGCATGATTTCCTTCAAAATTTACTCTATAAAACTAAGATTTGAATTATGAGAATTAGTAATAAGTATTTATGATGCCTCTTCATGTTTTCTCACAATTATGATTATGGCCGACTCACGAGCCTTATTGTATGACTAGTTCACGTATTTCAACCATGCTTATGATTATTATGATTTAAACTAGCCCATGAATCTCATGTATGTTTTTCCTACTATAATATGAGCACTATATATGTTTTGGGAGTAGTATTTTACACCGAGTAGACCCGGGGTCCAATCATACCCCAAGTCTCAGAACTACATGCCAACGCAGCCATGATGGGACCTCCCTTGAGACTATTTCCCTTTGCCCGAATGGGCCTCTCGTTGTGATATCCCAACTATTTTTCATGGTTCTACCCTTGGAAAGTTATCAACACCCTCCCGACTATGGGTTTACAAGTTGGGCTCCATGTGTGCTCATATGGGGTATGTCGGTTAGAAGAATCTCTCATTGTTCCTTATGTTTTATGTATGATCATTATTATGATATTTTGGCTCAAGTTATGTTTCACAAGGTTTCTCTATGATTATGATTATGACTAGTATATGGACGATGTTGAAAGCCTTGAACCCTCCTGTTTATGTTATGGTTTTCATTGCATGTTTTGAACTATCCTACTCTTATGAATCCTTATATATTTTAAAATTATCCATTTTTACTTGACTCGCATACTCGGTACATGTCAAGTATTGACTGCATACTATATCTTGTATCGTCTCATGATACAGGTCCGAGATATCAAGTTCAGCCTCGCCCTTAGCCACTCTCGGTTCAGTCCAGTCAGCCTACAGTCTTTGGTGAGTCCTCATTTATCGGGGACATGCGGTTAGTCTTGTTGTTATATTTACCTTTCAGTTTTCGTACTTAAAGAGTTAGTTAGGGGTGTTGTTCTATCAGCTCGTCAGATAATAGAGGCATTTTCAGACATTATGTGGCTATGTTCTATTCTTGTGTCAGATGTTAAGTACTCAAATATTCAAAGTTTCTATTTTGAATTCCACTTATCTTATGATTTGTATGATTCCTACTTTAGTTATGGTTTTTAGCTATTATGTTCATGTCATGGGTCGACTTGGAATTCTCTCGGGGTTCTTTGTCTTGTGTCTTGATCTGGGGTCCTAGCTCAGTTTGTGAAAGAAATAAAGACTACGAGAAAGATTTAAACATCAATTAACTATTTATAAGTTGTATTCTTTGGCAACGACACCAAAATATGATTACGTGCAAAATACACCTTGCAATGAAGTATAAAGTAGTTATTGTCATGTATAGTAACCTAACTAGTTGGGATCTATTGTCACGCCCCGCCTTGGGGGGTATGACTGGCACCTGGTGCCCTAGTAGGACCTGGACTACTAACTGGTGAGCCTAAGCACATCTAGTGCCTGGCTAGC
>JACEIK010003888.1:48725-63031 GCA_018107945.1 Datura stramonium
CATGCTTGCTAAACACATACTGGGCTATACTGAGTCTGAAATGATAACTCGCCATTTGGCGCCGCTTTACTAACTTTCGGACTGAATACGATATAACAACTTAAAACAGGTTTACTGAATCTGCATAAAACTCAATATTCAACTCCGGGAATTCTATTATGGAGTTTACTGTATTATAATTGGCTTAAATTACTAACTTGCCGAGGAAACTGGCTTTACATACCTTAACCTCGGGTTATCCGACTAACGGACGAAGCTCGATCCGTACTCCAGCTATTTCTCCCAACTGCGTTCACATATATGTCAATTAGAACTAAATACACCAATATTCTGAAACAAAATGTCACTTTCGATATATTTGTAGCCCAAACTTAGGCTTATCGAAAGACGATCGAAAACTTGCTATTTCTCGAAAGTCCAGAAGGGAGAAACACTCACTTTAAGGCTAGGAGTATATTGACACTAATATGGAGCAATTCCACTTACCTTAGCCCGGTAGCACGATGATTTGTCTGCCGAATTTCGCGAAACTAAATCCGTATGAATGCTCTCTGCTGCTAAATACCTCGGTATCTGAGGTTAATTTGAATTTGTGCTACGTTTGACAGCGTAATCGGGCGATAATTTATAAATATCTCTCGTATGCTCTGTTCTTCGCAACTTTTCTGGAAATTATGATATGTTAATGACTTAAACCGAAGTGGAGGCTTTATATACTTGGGCCTGGTCAAGGCCAACATGTCACGGAGCCAATGCGGAGGCTCCCCCTCCGTGACATGTTGCCATCGCGGAGGGGCTCTGCCCCGGCTCCTTCCGCGATGGTTTGACGGGTTTCTCGTCCGGTCTTTTCCCGGGCCTTTTTCTAGCATGTATGGCTTTCAAATACTCTTAACCAACACACGAATATGTCATCTATGTTTCGGAAATTTTACAGGGTGTAACATCTATACCATGGGGAATAGGTTAAAAATAATATGCTAATGATGATTAAATCAATCGGTAGTTAATATTTCGGAAGAGGGGGTTGCAAATAAAAGAAAAAGTAATTTTAAACAGAGACTTTGATGTTATCAAATTTATGAGATGTAACAAGGATTGGGTTCCCCATGATTTCATAACATAGTCGGCTTATTTTGTTAGTGATATATCCTATCGAATTTTGTGTAAGACTGACGATGAATTTCATCTAATGTCTCTTGACCTACATAGATGAATTTCACTCTAAATCCTCTCGGACTTTAGGTATTAATATTTTTCCCTCGTCTTATGTCTAGGATTAACTATCCTCAGTTAGAGATCAAGTTAATTAGATGAGGGTTGGTAACCTCAAATTTCTATTGTAATTCTCTTTTCCTAACTTCAACCTCTTTGGTCAAGCAAGTCAATGATACATACACGTTTCAACGTTTGCAAATACTAAAACTCATTAAAATGATGAGAATAACAATCCACTCAATTCACCATTCAAGAATCACTATTTTATTTTGCCTACTTCCATTTATCCATATGGTTCCCACAACCATAGCCAAAGATATTAGCCACTCATTTTTGAAGAAACAATCACATAATATTTATAAGAAGTCATAATGAAATACTTACAATAATATGATATCATTAAAAAAATCTCAAAAGTTAAATAGAATAACAAGAACTTGGTATTTTTCTCCCAACAATTGTATGGAATAATATTTCTCACACTTACAAAAATTAACTCCTCAAGAATAGTAAAGAATTAAGTGGTATATAATTCGTAACTAAGTTGTGTCCCTGAAAAACATCCTAAGAGGGGTCTATATAATAGTAGAATATATCTGCATTTGTTACTACTTGGACTAGATTTTGTAGGCTTTGAGTTGGTATCAGGGGGTACGAATCGCACCACTGGTTGTGCTAGTGTGTTTCCACGTCGCACCATTCCTTGCGTGATTATGCCTACGCATCACATAGGTCCTTGCACAAATGTGCCTGCGTGATGTCATCCTCTGTTATGTTGTAGCACTTGCTCCTTTTGAGAGTCTTGGCAACTCTTGCTCTTTTAAGCCTCAAATAAGTCCAATTCCATCACTTTTATCCCTACAAACATCTAATCATGTGTGTTATCTCTTTTTCACAAATATCATATAAAACCAAAGGAAACACACCTAATTTATTCTCAAAAAAACATAGCTAAATATGGGCAAAATATGGAAAATAAGTGCATAAATACACCCAACATCAATGGGCTAGGGCTGACATGCAAGAAAAGCATTAGCCAATCCATGGGTATCTTTCAATAGCATCATACGTGTCAATTTACTTCAATTTTGTCAAATTGAAGAGAACTTCCTTCTATCCAATTGCTTGTTGCCAATTGGAATTCAACCTATTTCTAGGAGAATAAATTAAATAAGGATTATTCCTTGAGTTATTGTTGATTTATGCTAATCTAACCTAAATTTTCTCTTTCAAGCCTCATAAAAGTAATTCCGCAAGATTGGGTGACTTTCATCACCAATCACACACTATAAAGCAATAATCAATCCAATGTTCATAAGCCCAAACTCAATTTTTCCAAATTGGGATCATTAGGGTTCACAACCTTAAATCTAGGTTTAGCTATCCATAGCAAGAAAAAGAAGAGAAAGAGAGTAATTAGACATACTCACCAATGGAAATTGAAATTGTAGAAGAAATCTTCAATAGATGAACTTGAATCTTCAAATTACAATCTAAAATCTAAGATCTACAATGGAAAGTGAAGGTAACTAGCTATCTCTACTCTCTACTAAAAATAATGAATGAAAATCCCTCTAAAAATTACAAGAAAATTCTATTTAAACTATGTCCCAAAAAGCCCAAAATAATTCAAACTTGGAGGTGCCAAGTGTGTAGGGTCGGACCATCCTTTGCTCAATCATTTACATTTTGGCTTCGGTCCAATAACTTTTTGTCCCTTGATTAGCGAACCGTATTTTGGAAAGACGGTCCGTCCTTTATGTCATCTTTTAAAATTCCATTCTGCCTCATTAGAGTCTATTCTTCTATTGATGGACTATCTTCTAGAAAGATGGTTCGTCGTTTAAACCGCCATTTAAGGACTTTTTCAACTCAATTTGGAATCACTAGCTGGACCTGGACGGCTGATGATGCGGACTATCTATCAGATAGATGGTTCGTCCATTATCTCGTCCTTTGGACAACTTTCTATATTTAACACCTCATCTTCATTTTTCTTGGGTTCCTAAAACATGACATAATAAGGTTAGTGTTCACTTAATTTAACTCCAAAAGACATACAAAATGTGATGAAATAAAGAAAATATGTGTCGCTAATTCCTGACACATCACTACCCAACCATATGTACCTCCATCACCACCATATATACCTCTACCGCAACCAAATATGCCTTATCCTCCACCAAATACCCGCCATCCAATTCAAAATTTCTGACCAATCCGAAATGTTCAAACTTTGGGTGATGAATTTCATGGAGAGTTCTGACAAGAGTTTGATGAGGTAGCCAATGATTATAACAACCGAATGAGGGGACCACACATTCACTTTTAAGGTCCTCATCATGGAAGGGGAGATAGACATAGTATTATCCCTCAAATGGGTAGGCATAGAGGTTATCGTGGTAGAGATGGTCACCATGGCAATTATCATGTTGACTACTTTGCTAATGATCCACATAGGGATAATGATTTCTAATGCAACAATTAGGGTTGTAACATGAGTCTTAATTCTATCAAAGTTACTCTTCCTTCTTTCAAGTGTGCAATGTATTTCTTGACTAATGAAATGTCAGATGTCCAAGAAGCTTCTTATGCCATTGTCAATTTGAGGGCTTTGCATCCACGTAGTGGGAAACTCAAGTTAAGGCTAAGGGGATGAATGGTTTGACTCTCCACCCCTCTTTTGTAATAGTTAAAGGAAATATCGAAGCACAAATATGTCACTAAGAGGTACTTCCAGGAGCAACTTAAGAAGATCTATAATTTGCAACAAGGCTCCAAGAATGTAGAACAATATTATGATGAGTTCCAACTTTTGAAGATGAGAATAGACTTTGATGAAGATCCTTTGAATGCTATGACTTAGTTTCGAGCCAGGTTGAGTAAGGGATTGCCTCTAGCATGAGACTCCACTAATATCGTAATATTAATAAAACCCTTAAAGTGGTTATTGAGATAGAGGTGTGATCACGCCTAAATTACACCTTGCAATAAATATAAGGTGATCACTGCTAAATATAGTAACTCAACTAGGTTGGGGTCGATCCCATATGGAATAAATGAGAAACAATACGTTAACATTTGTTAATTCAACCGGTAGTTAGTATTTCAAAGGAGGGTTGCAATAAAAAGAAGTAATTTGAACTATGATTTTGTTTGTATCAAACATATGAGAAAAAGCTAGGATTGTGTTCCCTCATGATTTCATAACGTAGTAGGCTTATTTTATTAGTGATCTATCCTGGTGAATTTTGTGCAAGACTGACAATTATGTTCGTCTAACGTCTCTCGACCTATATAGATAAATTCCAATCTAAATCCTCTTGGACTTTAGGAGTTCATATTTTGTCCTCGTCATATGTCTTGAACTAACTATCCTCAGTTAGAGATCAAGTCAATTAGGTGAGGGTTGGTAGCCTCAAATTTTCATTGTTATTCTTTTTTCCTAACTTTAACATCTTTGGTCAAGTAAGTTGATGATACAGCCATGTTTCAATGAATGTAACCGCTAAAACTAATTAAAATGTGAGAATAACAATACTCCATTTCACCATTCAATAATCATTATTTTATTTGCCTACTTTTGTTAATCCATCATGGTTCCCACAACCTTAGCTAAAAAATTTAGTCGCTCATGTTTGAAGAAACAATAACATAATATTTATAAGAAGTCATAATGATCACTTATAATAATATGAAATTACTTAACAAATCTTGAAAGATAAAATTAGAATCACAAGAACATGATATTTTTCTCCCAACAATGATATGAAATAATGTGGTCCACAACATGAAATAATGTGCGAACTCTTAACAAAAATGTCCTAAAGGGTATTTATATTAGTAGAATAAGTTCGCATCTCTCCTACTTGACTGGGATTCAACTTTGCAGGTCTTGTGCAAGAAGGACTTGGTTCATATCATGTGGCCCATCGTGAAATTCTTGGTCCGCAACACGAGGCCCTATGTGGTGATCCAGCTCCACAACATGGAGCTTGCTACACTGATCTACCCTACGTGAGGCAGGGCTTGCTACATTGCCTAGATGTGGTATGACAACCTCTATTTTTAGCTTTTGATCTTGTCTTTCTCAAGTCCGGTTTAGCAACACTTGCTTTTTAATCCCAAATGAGTCAAAACACGTCATTTTTCATCCTGAAAATATCTAATGATGTGTGTTAGCTCTTTTTAACAAAAATCATACAAACCAAAGTAGTCACACATTATTTGTTCTCAAAACATAGCTAATAATGGGCAAAATATGGTAAATAAGTACATAAATACACTCAACATCACCACCCCACACTTAAACTATTATCCTTCTCACTCAAGTTTCACATAAAAAATTCACCTCAGAACAGGTCTACTGTTACACCCCATAAATTATTGACACGTAGATGGCCTACTCGCATGTTGATTAAGAGTTTTAGAATGCCATACATGCTAGAAAAAGGCCCGGGGAAAGATTGGACAAGCGCCAAGTCGGTGCGTCGCAAGGCAAAATGCGACTTATAAATGCACATTCCAAGAATCGACTTATAAATCGCATTTTAGGAATGCGACTTATAAATCGCATTGCATTCCATGAATGCGACTTATAGGTCCCAATTATATATATAAGCCCCAACCGGTTTTGTATCATTTTTAATTCATAATTTCCAGTAGAATAGAAAGCAGGGGGCACGGGGATTTCTGGGGTGGTCATTTGCAGCTATCAAACGGTCCAAACTCAGTCAACCTCGGATCTTGAGGTAGTTAGCGACAGGAGCATTCCCCTACGGATTTAGTTTCACGAAATTCGGCCGACAAATCATTGCGCGACCGAGCTAAGTTAAGTGGAATTGCTCCAAGAATTAGAGTGTCAATGCTCCTTTAGCCTTAAAGGTAGTATTTCTCCCTTCTGGACTTTCGAGAAATAGCAGATTTTTGACCATTTTCCGATAAGCCAAAGTTTTGAAGTTTGTATATATATCAAAGTGATGTTTTCTTCCGAATATTAGTGTATTTAGTTTTAATTGATGTATATGGGTCGGTTGGAGACATAGCTGAAGTCTTGTAGAGCTTCGCCGTTAGTCGAAAAATCTGAAGCAAAGGTATGTAAAGCTAATTCCTACAGCAAGTTAGTAATCCGGTACAATAAATAGCGTGATGTATAGAAGAAGGTCGGAAATGGGAATTGAGTCCGGTATCGTTTAGCAAGTGTGTTTGAATTTAGCAAGCATGTTTATAATGTTATGATGTATATTGAGAATGAAAGTTAATAAAGCAATATCGAGACGATCCGAGATAATATCCTAGATACGGTATGATGAGGCAGTCAGATAATATCTCGAATGTAGTATAGCCGAGGCAGTCGAGATAATATCCCGGATACGGTATAATTCCAATATAAGAATCGGTATAACACGGAAAAGAGATCGGAATGAAATCGAATCGAGATGGTATTTTCGGTTCAAACATGCTTTACTTTATAATGTGATTATTGTTTAGTGAGACTGTTTGTGTTATGAGGCACCCTTTGAGCGTCTCGCCACCTGGGTTAGTAGCGTAGCCGACCCACCGTGAGGGTGGGGATACGTCCTCCCGAGGAGTGGAATGCCGTCCATGATAGGACGAAGATGGGATGATTTCCCCATATCGAGTTTGTCCAGTATAAACGATCGTTTGTTATGCGCTTGCGCCTAGGACAAATTACGAATACGAGACACGATTCTGATTTACGATTTTACAATGCAAAGAGTCCGGGCTCGGTCACGATTATTTATATCGAGCCACAGCCGAGATGGAGACCCGGGGGGCCGATGGGAGTGCTCGTAGTTAGTAGATAGTGGAGTGACTTATTTTGGATGGTTTTTGACGGTGAGGGTATATAGTTTGTTTTGATTGGTTGGCACCTTAGAAGCATGAAACAGTATTGGTCCTTACTTGCTATATATATATATGTATGTATATGTGGCCCATATATTAGCTAATAGACGGCAGTCGCCATGTACGACGGTATGCTCCTGCCTTATTCACATTACGAAGAGTCGATTCATATTATAGCGTTCTTACGAATCCGATTATTTTCACCTTTTCAAAGCACAATTTATGTTTTTATATTGGATGTGTTCGGTTGCTTTGCATACTCGGTACCGGTGGTACGCGCCGTTGGGCGTAGATTACTTACTGCGAGTACTCATAGGCGGCCGTCCCTCGTGATTCCGGCCCGACTCATTGAGTCATCGGTTCTGTCATCCGGAGCTAGACAGCTAGAGGTCTATTTCCTTTCTTTTGTTACTCTGATGCAGGTAGGTCGGGGCCTGTCCCAGGCCATTTTTATCATTATTCATAGAGGCTTGCGGTGTGTATATATATATATCCCACTGGTTAGTGGTGTCGGTCGTGTGGGGTCGTGCGTTTGTTTAGTTGTTTAGTATTGTTGATTATATTTGGTAAGTGTGGGGCCATATTCTAATAATAGTGGTGACCTTACGGTCACGTAGATGAAGCAGTATTCTTTATGTTGAGTTACGGGTAACTGAAGAGCATGGTGGCCTTGTCGGCGCATAGAGTTTCCCTATAAGAGTAGTAGGATTCTGGTTAGCTGAAGTTGTAGTACAGGTGGCTATAGGCCCAGTCGGCCGGAGGCTGTATTTACAGCCGTTATATAGCCCATTGATTCCAGAAATATGAGATAGAGCCAGCCAGGCACTAGATGTGCTAGGCTCACCAGTTTAGCAGTCCAGGTCCTAATAGGACACCAGGTGCCAGTCATACCCCCCAGGGCGGGGCGTGACATCTACTTACACTGAAGTCCATTGGAAATATCAATCAAACTCTAACAATTCACTCAATATAGAAATAAAATCAATATTTAAAGGTCATATGTCAAAATCACTTAGCTTTTAAACCTAACTCAACAAGATATATTTGGGATAACATGAACATGTATAATCTAGCAATCAAAGATACACCAAAATCTTACTATTATGTGTCCCTCATTATTTAGAGAGATGCCCTTTCACTCACATGGTGCATAATATAATTGACTTTGGAATAGATAAAAATAATATCTCTCACTCTCACAAAGAGCTCTACAAGCATGAAGAAGGCGAACCATAGGCTTGCCCTTAGTGTAAATACTCCACCAATATAAAACATCGAATCTAGGATAACTTAGGACTTAAGATGATTGTAATGTAGGCTAAGGGATGGGTAGGAACTATTTTGCCAAATTAGTGATTAATCTCCTTAAGCACTTTAATACTTCACACACTTTCACTTTTCTAGCAAATTCTTCGATCTTCTTATTTTTTTCTTATACCTCCCCTTCATTGACTTTTTTAAACATAGGTGACTTATTAAGGAATTCTTGACTTTAAGCTCATTCACTTTTTTTTCTTTCCATTATTTTTCATTCATTTTTTTAATTTTCAAACTTTTTATTCTTTTTCTTTCCCTACTAACATCACTACTTGTTTAGCATTTTTCACCCATTTCTTTTCTTCTAATTTTCACACTTTATCTTTTCCCTTTTTTTCTTCATTTGTGCTCCTTTTATACAAAAATATGTAATTAAATTTCCTTAGAAGTCATCTGGATCAAATAAAGGTCAATAGAACAAAAGATATTAAGCTTATAATATTGGTATCAAAAGAATAGGCTAAGGCTCGAGATGGCTAACTAGGATAATCACATTAAGGTAGATAAAATAGGGATATAAATAGGCTACCAAATAAGTACCTATATCACTTTCTAGATTCAACATTCTCATTTTTCCTAGCACACACACCGGGCTAATTCTAGACATCAAATTGTAAGAATGGAGTATATGAAAAATTATCTCACACACAAACAATGGCACAAATGGTTTGATAACGGAAATCAAGATTACATAAGCACACATATCTATATTGAATGTCTTACATTATTAAGCCCAATTTTTCAGGCATATAAGTTAAGTTCCAAAAGTCTAAGTGGTTCTATCTTTTCATGCATTTTGAATGAATTCATACAAAATCTCAATGATATCCTGAGTGAAGCACCTAGCGTCCGTAAGGTTACAAGTTCTTTCTTTTCTACCAATGACTAATTTTTACTTAAAACAGTTGTGATCCATCCTTCATCAAAAAATGTCATGATTATGACTAAAAAGATAAATCTAGGCACTCTAATCGGTTCTAATAGACTATCTATTGAAAAAGCACCAAACACAAAAATCGATGAAACCTTAACAAAAACATACCAAAATTTCTAGAAACAACTCAAGATAATAGGAATCAAATCACAAATCATCCAAAAATAACTAGGACTACGAACATTACAACAATTTAAGAATACATGAAAATTCAATTTCTCCCACCCTACACTTAAACAATAGCACTATCCCCAGTGCTAAAATAATAAAATACAAGTACAAGGGTGAAAGAAGAATTCCCTGGTCCTACTCCTCGTCGTCCATGGGATAAAATTTTTTCTAAGAAACCTACTCCATATTGCAGACCTCGGTGCACCTATCATGTTACGCATCACGTGGCCCATTGCATTGTTAGCGCTCTATGTCTCGCAGATCTATGTGGAATCTAGTATGTGCATCGTGCAACTCTATGCAGAGCTGTGCCTCAGTGTTTCCCAGTTTTATCCTTCCACAACCCGGACCCCCTCCTAAATTTATGATTTTGTTCCTACACACTTAAGCACACAAATCAAATCTAAATATTTATAAAATTAAAACAAAAACTAAGTTTTCTTGGGTTGTCCCCCAAGTAGGGATGGGCATAAATACTGAAGAACCGAAAAACCTAACTGAACCAAATTAATTTGATTTTTCAATTTCGGTTCTTCAGTTTGGTGTTCGGTTTTTCTTGGAAAAGTTTAGTTCTTCGGTGCACTGAAGAACCGAAGTTTTATTAATTATATTTTAAAATAGTATTTATATTTAAGTTTCAAAACCCATCCCATTGGGGTTTGGGCCTTTATTTCAGATTTATCATTTAACCCAAAAATAGTCAAATACCCAAGTCTCAACCCAACCCAACATTTAAGTTTAACCTAAAAAGTTTTCTTCACTACTTAACATATAGCCTAGTATGGTATATTACCAGTCCCTAAAATCAATAAATGTTAATTGTTATGTGTTAGGTAGTAGTTAGTTTCTAAGTTTCAATTATATTTATTTTTAATATTTAAAATTAATATGCTAAGTTATTGATTGTCGTAGAAGCTATACGAAATAGCATTGTTGAACACCTTTGTTTCATGTCAAATATTTTGATAATTTGTTCTCATTTTATTTCTCACTTGCGCCAAAAAATTGCTTTATAAACAATGAACCAAACCAAACCCAAAATCAAAAATTGGAGACCGAACCAAACTTTGGTCAAACCAAATCAAAGAACCGAACGCCCACTCCTACTTCCAAGCATCGCCTAATTTCATGTCACAACACGACGTCATAAATTTTACCATTTTTCTTTCCACTTTGAACTTATAAATTTCACCCCTAACTTGTTTTCAATTTTCTACTCCATTGAGGGGTGGTGATGTAAAAATAGATGCACCAAGTAATAGATGTCGCATTTTGTACTTCTTGGCCATAAAATGATGGATTTAATTTTCCGATGTTGGCATAGAAAAATTTAAAATGAAGTAACTTTAACCTTCCTCTCCAAAATTCTTCATAGACTTTGTTGCCTCAATTTTCATGTTGTCAACCAAGCAATATTGAAAAATAATTGGAATGCGGTCTAAGTCGCTCCATTTTAAGCATGCTTCCTTCTTGACAATTCTTCCTCTCAAATGCACTAGAGTCCTCAAACATAACTTGAAGGAATTTTCTTTGCAACTCTAGTATCACTTCTTCAATTTCGGCATCTTGCATTATTTTTGTGTTGGTTGGTTGGGAAATCGCACTTAACTCTTCAAAGTCTATCTTAACCTCTTTTTTATTAGGATCCGACTCAAAACTACTGCCCATGACCAGTTGATGTTGCACCTTGCATGCCTCAATCATAGCATTATTTAATTTAGCCTCTAATTTTTGAGTAGAAATTTCTAATAGCTTAACTTTGTGACTTTGCTCAGCATGCACTTTAAATAAGTCTTATGTCACCCATGAAATACCTTCATGGTGATCCCCAATATACTCCAAGTTATTGAGCTTACTTCGATAGCCAATCGTCATTCACAATTCTAACTTGGTCAAGTTTAGCTTCAAGATGAAAATTTTGTAATTCTTGTAGAAGTCCTCTCATGGAAAAATTCATATTTTGGATAACTTATTCATTATCATGTTGCATTTTTTCTACCAGTTAGTCAGGACTCGGCCCCATTATTCACTCTTTCCTATTATCTTCTCAACTTCTTCTTTTTGAGAGCCAAAGATTTCTTCTTCAAAATTTTGCTATTGTTCAATTCCACAATTTTCATTATGGTTATAAAGATAGTTTGGGTCATCCTTTGAGCTTGAAATCTCTTCTTCAGTCATTTCTTCTTGAGGGATAGATAATTCCATGGACATTGAGGAGTTGGAATCCTTTCCCAAGTGAGACTCCTACTCCAAAAAAGCTTGGAGCGTGGATTTGCAGTGCTTCATCCTTCACAATCCATGTTATCATTCCTATCAAAATCAAAAGCACAACTAGCATTTTTGTTATAGAAACTGGGTCGATAAGAGAAATAAATGGTACAATCACCCCAATGCCTGCCTTGACCACCACATAAAATGCAATTATACACTTCATAGAAGTGAGAAACTGCACATATCTCTCTTCTAAGGGCATATTTACAATCTTGTCAAAAATGAGGTCTTCCACAATATGGACATGGGTCATCAAGATATGGGTTACCACCACCAAACCCCTCTTCGTTCCATGATGTCATAGTAAAATAAAACTAAAAAAAGAACACAATAAAAAACAAAAAAAAGAAAAAAAAAAGAAAAAAAGTGATACAAGTAGGAAATAAAGACTACAAGAATAATTTAAACACTATTTAACTATTTTTAAACAACATTCTCCGGCAACAATGCCAAAATTTTGATCAGGCCCAAATCACACCTTGTAATGAAGTATAAAGTGATCTCTATCAAATATAGTAACCTAACTAGGTTGAGGTCAATCCCACAGGGAGTAAGTGAGAAATAATGCGTTAACTGTGGTTAATTCAATCGGTAATCAGTATTTTGAAGGGGGTTTACAATAAAAAGAAGTAATTTGAACTATGATTTCGTTTGTATCAAATATGATAAGAAACTAGAATTGTATTCCCCATGATTTCATAATGTAGTGGGCTTAATTATTAGTGATCTATCCTAGTGAATTTCGTGCAAGACTAATGATTATATTCATCTAACGTCTCTTGACCTACATAGATGAATTTCACTCTAAATCCTCTCAGACATTAGGTGTTCATATTTTGCCCTTTTCATATTCTTGGACTAACTATCCTTGCTTCAAGATCAACTCAATTAGATGAGGTTGGTAGCCTCAAATTTTTATTGTTATTCTTTTCCTAACTGCAACCTCTTTGGTCAAGAAAGTTGATGATACAGGCACATTTGAACATTTGCGACTGCTAAAACTAATTAAACTAAGAGAATAACAATACACTCAATTTCACTATTCAAGAATTACTATTTTATTTGACTACTTTCATTAATCGATTATGGAACAATCCTAGCTAAAGAATTTAGCCGCTCATGTTTGAAGCAACAATAACATAACATTTATAAGAAGTAATAATGATCACTTAATGAAATTGTTTGACAAATCTTAAAAGCTAAATAGAATCACAAGAACTTTAATTTTTTTCTCCCAACAATGACATAAAATAATGTGATCCACAACTTGAAATAATGCGCAAACTCCTAACAAAAACATCCTAAGGGGTATTTATAATAGTAGAATAAGTTTGCATCTCTCCTACTTGGATTGGGATATGACTTTGCAGGTCTTGTGTCGGATGGATATGGTCTGCGTCACATGGCCTATCCTGAAATTCTTGGTGATGTCGCCCAATCGCACACAAGTACATGTGATCGTCAAGTAATGTAGGATTGTTAAGTACAGATATCGTACCCATAGGGACTTGTCAATTTAATCATTATAAGGTTTTCACTTTAATTTCACTAAACTACAAAATAAATAAATTGGAGATTGGTTTGTAAAATTAAACTACTAAACTTCAAATGTAAAGATTAACAACAAACGAATGCAAGCTTAATTGTATTTCAATAATGATGACAAACTAGGACAATGGTACTTGGTTGGTTTCAAGTTGAGTTTTCCAAACGTAATTAAACTAGCATGATTCTTCCTATGGTTGTTAGTTGCAAGTTACTATCCCATTTCTTGACACTATCCCTAGCATCTAAGAGCTATCTCATGCACCCAAATATCTATATCATATGGTCAGGAGAACATGAAAGCGACTGATTATGCCAACGTATTTCAATGGGGTTGAAGGGTATATTCCTATCCTTGTATATTCCTATCCTTAAAAACAACTTCTATCCTATCAGTAACAGGTTCAAGGGTCTTTGAGTTCCCTTTATGTATTTATTTTTAACCCTTTCGATTCCCTTTCCCAAGTTCAATCGAAATCCAACAGATTATTTATAAGGTGATCAATCTCATAAATAATAAATTAAAAAAAAATACAAACAACCAATAGAGAAGAATCAAAACCAAGTTTATTACACTTTCAAACAATCAACCATCTACCATGGCCATAACCCTAGATTATAAGTTTAGCCACTCATAGACAAGTAGAGAAACGAATAAGTAGTCATCATTATACAAAAATTTAAAGTAAATAAGATAAAACCTAGTTGTATAACTTTTTCTTCTTTCCAAATGACTTACAAGCTGTCATGAACAAAATATGGGAAATAAATGAGTTGAGACTCCTCTCTGGCGTCTCATCCTCTTCTCAATGTCCAACTCTGACTAAAAATTGATACAAGATGATTCTAGATATGTAACAAATTGTCAAGCCCCGCCTTGGGGGTTATGACTGGCACCTGGTGCCCTAGTAGGACCTGGACTGCTAACTGGTGAGCCTAGGCACATCTGGTGCCTGGCTAGCTCTATCTCAGATTTCTGGAAACA
>JACEIK010003889.1:0-17927 GCA_018107945.1 Datura stramonium
TTTGCCCCATAGTCCAGTCCCTGTGGGATCGATACTTGGCTTACTTGAGCCACTTACTACTTGTTCGACCACATGCACTTGCGTGTAGTCATCCAGACAGTCGAACATGGTTCATCCCAATAGTATCTTCGAGAATTGAATAAGAACTTCTTCTTTTTTTGGGGAGTCATGTCTGCTAGGATCATGTCGCTGACCAAATAATTTGCAAAGTCAGTGAACTAGGGAATCCAGTCTTGAGATGCAGCTAGTACCTACTCATCTGGGAAAGCATCATCAATATCAATATCCACTCTTGCTCTAGCCTCAGACTCTAGTCTGGATAGGTGATCAGCTACCTGATTTTTAGTTTCTTTTTGGTCATTCACCTCAAATCGAATTCTTGGAGCCACAACACCCACCTGATCAACCTAGTTTTAGCATCCTTTTTATACACCAGGTACCTAAAAGCAGCATGCTTTGTATGGACGATCACCTTAGTTCCAAGAAAGTATGTTTGAAACTTCTTGAATGCAAAGACCACTGCTAGCAGCTTTTGTTCGGTGACAGTGTAGTTCTTTTGGGTCGTGTTGAGTGTTTTACTTGCATAATAGATAGGAAGAAAATCTTTGCTCTCCATTGGCCTAAGACAACACTGAGAGCGACCCCACTAGCGTCACACATTACTTCAAAATGAAGAGACCAATCTGGAGCTCTAATAACAAGAGTAGTGGTGAGTTTCTCTTTCAAGCACTAAAAGGCCTTTAGACATGCCTCATCAAATATGAACTTCACCTCCTTCTCAAGAAAATTTCTTAATGGTTGTGCAATCTTTGAAAAGTCATTGATGAACCTCTTATAGAATCCCGCATGACCTTCAAAGCTTCTAACCCCTTTTATGGATATGGGTGGTGGAAATCTTGCTATAACTTTGATTTTTATGTTGTCCACCTCAAAATCCCTTTTCCAGATATTTTGTGACCCAGCACTATTCCTTCCATGACCATGAAGTGGCATTTCTCCCAATTTAGGACTAGATTAGTTTCTTCGAATCTATTCAACAAATTTTCCCAAATGCTTGAGGAAAGATTCGAATGAGTCACCCACAACTTAGAAGTCATCCATGAATACCTCGATGGTGTAATCCACCATATCTGATAATATCAACATCATGCAGCATTGGAATATGGCCGGTGCATTGCACAATCGAAAAGGCATTCTCCTAAAAGCAAATGTTCCATAAGGGCAGGTGAAGGTAGTCTTCTCTTGATCTTCCAGGGCTATAGTGATCTGATTGTACCCCGAGTAGACATTGAGAAAACAGTACCAACCTCTACCTGTCAACTTGTCAAGCATTTGATCCACGAACGGCATTGGAAAGTGGTCTTTCTAGGTCCAGAGGTTGAGCTTTCTGTAATCCATGCATACACGCCATCTTGTGACTGGTCTTGTCAGTATAAGCTCATTCTTCTCATAAGTACCACTATGATCCCACCTTTCTTTGGCACACACTGTACTGGACTTACGCACTTGCTATCCGCAATGGGGTAAACTAAACCAATGTATAGCCACTTGATAATCTCCTTTATCACTACTTCTTGCATTGGTGGGTTCTGTCACTGATTCTCTATACTTGGTGTGCAGTTTGGCTCGAGCTCAATTTTGTGAGTACATATGCCTAGAGGGATCCCGATGATGTCAGCTATGGTCCAACCAATTGCCTTTTTGTGCTTTTTTAATACTATGACCAAAGATTTTACTTGCTAGTCTGTCAAGTATACTGCAATAATTACTGGCAATGTGTTGTCTTCACCCAAGAATGCATATTTGAGGTGGGGAGGTAATGCCTTCAATTCAAGAACTGGTGATTCCTCCACTGATGGCTTTGATGGCGGAGTCTCACAGTTCTTCAAGTCAAGGTCTAACTTCTTTTGTTTGAAGTTATATAAGACCATTCCTTCTAGGGCATTTACTAGCTCTGTACCCTGGTACTCCATCTCCTTCATATTTCATCAAGACGACTGCTAGCGTGTCAATACTCATCATCTCTCCCAAGGGTGCTAGTAGCCTCTTTTCTTCCATCTGGGTGTTTGTAGAGGTAGCTCCCTTGGTGTTAGCCTAAATGAATCATAGAAGAAAAACAAAGAAAATGTAAACGGGGAAATAACACCAAAAAAGTTAAATACAAGCAATTAATCTAATCTTAGACCTATTCCCTGGCAATAGCGTCACTTTTTGATAATACTCATACTCACACTTTCTGGCAATGTATGAAGCAGATGTTGTCAATAAAGAACCCAATAAAGAGGTTGGGGTCGAACCCACAGGGAATAAGGTTAGATCTAGACAAATGCCGGTACTTAAACTTTTTGGTAAGTTATCTCCAAATTGGAGGGTTTCAAAGAAAAACAATATTAAAACAAGATTGTAATTGTGGTTGTTATCAAGATCTGCAAATAACTAGGGTAAGTATTCCCCATGGGNGTATACACACGTGATCAATCCCAATGCTTACTTGAAAAACTAGTAAATAGGGTTCATCCAAATGACTAGTTCATCCCTATTATATGACTATACTCAATCATTGGGTTAGGTCTCATGAGCGATTTCAAACTAATCATTATCAATATATTCCAAATTAACTTTCTTGCGACTTCAGCTCAAGTCATACAATGATCATAAAAATCAAGGCTTTGTTGTAATTCTCTTTTTCTAATCTATATTTCTCTAGGTTCAAGAAAGTAATGAATTTATGAAAGTCCTAAAATTTTACACTATTAAGAAATGTTTAATGATGAAGAGAATAAATACAAGCGTTTAGCATTGATTTTGAATAACTTTTGTGTAACCCTATTTCGTTAATCAACTATGGTATCCACAACCTAAGTTGTGGAAGTTTTAGCCTCTCCTGGTTATAAGATTACAATTAGCATTCTTAGACAAACACATAATTAAATACTTACAACAATAATTGAAAGAAAACCTGCTTTAAATATCAATGAACAAACTCAAGAACAATTGATAAAATCAAGAGTTGATCATAAGAATTGCTCTCCAAAACTTGATAAAAATTAACAATAATACTTTTCACGCGTCTACTACTTTTTTCTATCTTCTCCTACTATAATAAAACATAAAAGGTATTTATACAGACATCAGAAACCTTTTCTTAATCTAACAGGGAATTTTCCATATCTAGCGTCGGCTTAACACACAACTAATCCTACGACCTATATCTGGATCGTACGGGTCATACCTACCTCTCATACATCCCTTGTCTACTGTAGATTTGACTAAGTGTTGGCCGCTCATACGACTCATACCATAGTCCAACGAGGCAAACAATTCATCCGTGGCTTTGCCCTGAGAACTTTGACATCTTCTGAAGTTTTTTGCGAGTGTTGTGGTACGATTCGTACTTGCTTGTTGCATTTGGAGTTCTGCCAAGTCCTTAAGAATCATTGAACCTACGCATGACTCTTGGTAAGGGTCACAATTAGATGTTATGATCTGTGGGTTCCACCCGTACCAAGAGACCGCCTTGTCAATTTTCTCTGAAAATCTTCACGACTCCAGTTACGGCTCGTACCATCTTGGTATGGCTCGTACTGAGAGTCATACTTTGCCTTCGTCTTATTCCATCCTTCTGATTTTCTCCACGTCTCAGTATGACTCGTACAATCAGGGTACAACTCGTAATGAGACTTGTACTTGGATGATATTCTGAACTTTTATGCATCTTTTGCACATTTTTTCTCCAACACCTATTTTTCCTGAAAACAAAGTAAAAGCACCTCATATCAGTATAAACATACCTAATTCTATGCTATTTTCTCAGTTTTAAGCATAAAAAGTGTTGTGAACTCACTTTGGTGACAGAGGTCAAGGCTAGGAAAGATGAGGATCCTATTTTTGTGAAGCTGAAGGAAATGGTTCAGAGCTAGAAAATGGAGGTCTTCTCCCAAGGGGGAGGTGGTGTGCTTCAACATTAAGGTCATTTATGTGTTTTGGATGTTGATGATTTGAGAGAGTGGATGCTGTAGAAGGCTCATGGTGCCCGATATTCTATCCATCGGGTCCCACCAAGATGTACCGTGACCTACAGGAGGTCTATTGTTGGAATGGAATGAAGAAGGACATAGCAGAGTTTGTGGCTAAGTGTTTGAATTGTAAACAAGTAAAAGTTGAGCATCAAAGACCAGGAGGTGTGCTTCAAGACATTAGTATCCCCACTTGGAAGTTGGAAGAGATTAATATGGATTCCATCACAGGGTTACCTTGTACACCTCGACAGTATGACTCTATTTGGGTGGTAGTAGATAGATTGATGAAAGCAACCCATTTTCTACTTGTCAAAACTACCGATTCAGCAGAAGGCTGTGCTAGATTGTACATTTGGGAGTTAATTTGATTGCATGGAGTGCCTTTATAATTTATTTTAGACAAAGGGACTCAGTTTACCTTACAGTTTTGGAGATCATTTTAGAAAGGATTGGTACTCAGGTCAATCTTTGTACTGTATTTCACTCGCAGATTGATGGTCAGGCTGAGCGGACCATTCAGACTCTTGAGGATATGTTGAGAGCATGTGTGATCGGCTTCAAAGGTAGTTGGGATGATCATTTACCTCTTGTCAAGTTTGCTTATAACAATAGTTACCACTCCAGCATCTAGTTGGCTCCATTTGAGGCTCTTTACGGGAGGAGATATAGATCGTCTATTAGTTGGTTTGAGGTAGGTGAAGCTATGTTGATAGGGACAAATTTAATTCATGAGGATATGGAAAAAGTTCAGCTTATAAGGAAAGGCTGAAAATAGCTCAGAGTCGTCAAAATTCATAAGTTGATGTGAGGAGGAGAGAACGCGAGTTCGAAGTTGATGATTGGGTGTTCTTGAAGGTGTCTCCCATGAAGGGGGGTAATGAGGTTCGGAAAGAAGGGAAAACTTAGTCCTTCATATGTTGGTCCTTATAGGATTGTGAGGCGTGTTAGCAACGTGGCCTATGCGTTAGAGCTACCAATGGAGTTGGTTTCGGTACATCCAATTTTCCACGTATCATTGTTAAAAAAGTGCATTGGTGATTCGACTTTTGTTGTCCTGGTGGATAGAATAGGTATGAAGGATAACCTTAGCTATGAGGAGGTGCCAATTGAGATCCTTAGTCATCAAGTTCAGAAGCTGAGGAACAAATAAGTAGCTTCAGTAAATGTCTTGTGGAGGAATCAACTTGTTGAAGGAGTTACGTGGGAGGCTGAAATAGATATGATGGCTAGATGCTCACATTTAATCTCTTCCGACTAACTTCCAACATGAGGCATCAGTTTCATCCTTAGTACTCTATTTAGTTTCATGTCAAGTTCATGTCTATCAGTCCCTTCCATGTCGGTGAATAGGGGCTTCGAGTTCATACCAGGCGAGACTATGACTGTGTGAAGTGGACACCCGCTAATCCGCGCTCCCATTCGTGACCTGAAGCCAAGCCATTTACGAGCCTCGAAGGCCCTTTCAAGCCTCGCATGTATGTTTGATAAATGAATTCTGTTCAGTTATGTATAACAGTTCAGGGACAATCACTCCATCAGTTTTCAGCTTTAAATGTTTAGTATTTTGAATTGTAGTTCCTTCACCAGCAATTCGGTATGTTTACCCATATTCAGAGACAAATGTTCCCAAGGGGGAGATATTGTAATAACCCAAAAGTCCCTAAGATTAGACTCGAGGGTTGAAATGGAGAAAATAGGAAAACCTACACCAGGTCATAGAACGAGTGATCTAGTGACTCGTGGGGTGACATAACGGGTCGTTAGGTAACTCGTTAGGAGGAGCCCAGTTTTGAAGAAGTTTTACCAATGGAAATAGGTCAAGGAACAACTCAACACGTGACTCAGAAAGTTGTTAGTGTGTTCATTAAGTGCGCAGAGAAAGTTGCAGACCAGGAGATATAACAGATTAAGGAATGAGTCGTGGTGTCATCTATAAGTCATGGTGCCCCTCGTGAAGTGTGAGATGGAGGGTTTTGGAAGTGTTGGCTACGGATGGAGGGATGAGTCTTTGTGCATCCAACGACTCATCAAGTGACCCATGGAGTGAGGAAGTTCAGTAAATGAGGATTCTTCCAGTGAAGATGATAAGAAAAGACCACGAGTCGCTCGTAGACCCAACGACTCGTTAAGTCCCTCATGGTGACTGGCAGTGTCACCTTTCCTATGAATTTAGTAAGTTTGTTTATGTAAATTCTAAGCGCTAAACTATTTCGTTTTAAGCTCTGTTAAGTGGGTTTTAAGAGGGGTTAAGCCTATTCTAACCATTCCCCACCTATTCATGCTAGCCTAGACCCTTCCGTTGAAGATCAAACTTAGAATTCTCTAATTTCCATTCAAAGCACCTTGGCACTTCTAGGGCAAGTGAAAATTTGATTATTTCAAGTATGTGAGGCCATGAATGAGGATTTCTTCCACCCTCATGCTCATAATGCTTCTCAATTTCATGAATCATGTTTTAATTTATTTTTTATTCAAAGCAGGATTTCATTCTAATTTCATAGAATTCTTACAAATTACTTATGGGTTGATTCCCTCTATGTTCTTAAGTATGTTTGATGGTTAATGGGCAGACTTTACAAACTTATAAGTTCAAGTTTAGAAGATTTTTCCCAATTATGCAAGTTTATAAAAAAGTATAGTTTATGATTGATGATTTGAAGTATGATGAAATATCTAACATGTATGGATGTTTACAAAGTACTCATGTATGTATTTATGATTTTACTTATGAAGTCTATTTCATGCAAGCATGATTTTAAGATATGGGCAAGCACACTGAAGTTAAGCAAGATTTTCGTAATTCCCCAAAAACCCTAAGATCAGACCCGAGAGTTGAAACGGAGAAAACAGGATTTTCTGCACCAAGACACAAAACGAGTTGTCTTGTTACCCTTGGGGTAGGCCACGAGTCATGCAGTGATTCGTGGTAAGGAGTTTGACTTAAGTTGGAAAATCCATGTTTTTTGGGTAACCACAGATATGACTACGAGTCGTGGCACGACTCGTTGAGTCAGTCGTGGGCAAGGATGAGAAAAAGAAAAGAGGAAAATGGGTAGTCTACAAAACGGATGGGTCACCACGACTCATTGGGTAGACCACGATTCATGGTGTTCCCCGCGGTGACCAGCTTTATGTTTTTGGTAGTGTACATGACGATTGGTAGGCCACGTGTCATGTCCTTGGACGACGACTCATCCAGTCCCTCATGGGGATTGGCAGTCTGTTTTTCACCACAAATTTATTAAGGGCTTTTTCATAATTCCTATGTTTCTAAGGCCTAAACTACGTCGTTTTAAGCTCAGTTATGAGGTTTTTAAGATAGTTAAACATATCCTAAGCCTTATCATTCCATGCATGCAAGTCTAGGAGGTTGTTAGGGGTGATCAAGGACATGTCTATGAGGTTCTTTGGGGTGATCAAGGCTAGAACTCATAAATTGTTCTTCAAATCCCTTTGGGTGTTCAAGGAAGAGAGTAAAATCAAATTACCCAGGTATGTGAGGCTATGACTGAGAGTTCCTCTCACTTTTATGCTCAAGACTCTTCTCAATCTCCATGAATTTCACTTCTATAATTCAAGTTTTCATGATCTATGGGGTTTCGCTAATTCTTATGAAATTCTTACGATCAATCTACGGGTTAATCCCTCTCATGTATAAATTCATGATTTATGAATCATGGGCTGATTTTATAACAATTTCAATTATAAAGTTATCGATTTACATTTCTACAAAACTATGCCCATTTATGTATCTTCATGATAAGTAAAGTTATGATTTCATTATGATCTTGATGTTCTTTAGCCCATTATGATATATGACTTATGACATGATTTCTCTCTAATAGTCATCATGAATTTATGAATATCAAGTATTTAAATGTTTTACAAGTATGCATAAATTTCATGATTTATGGATTTATGATTATGGCCTACTCATGGGCCTTATTTCATGGATAGTTCCCATATTTTAAGCATGCTATCATTATCATGATTTGAACTAGCCCATGAATCTCATATATATTATACTATGAGAACTATATATTTTTTGGGAGTAGTATTTAATATAGGGTAGACCAAAGGTCAAAGCATACCCTGAGTATCACAACAATGCGCCAACATAGCCATAATGGGACCTCCCTTGAGACTGTCCCCCTTTACCCCAATGAGCCTCTCATTGTGATATCACACCTCTTTTCATGGTTCTACCCTTGGAAAGGTATGAATACCCTCCTGACTAGGGGTTTACAGTTTATTCTCCATGTGTGCTCATATGGGGTAGGTCAGTTATAAAAATCTCCCACTATTCCTCATGATTTATGCATGGTTATGATTACGTACTTTGGCTCAAGTGTTACTTAGTAAAGCATTTCTCGTATGATTATGAATATGAATGAATTAAAAATGTTTTGAAAACCTTGAGCCCTATGTTTAAATTATGATATTTACCTTATGATCATGTTGTCCTACTCTTGTGAAGTCTTATGTATTTTAATTGTCCGTTTTTACTTACCTTGCATACTCAGTACATTCTAAGTACTAACCACATACTCTATGTTGTATCGTTTCATGATACAAGTCTGAGAGATTAGTCCCAGCAGCACGCTTAGTCCTTTCCTTCTCCCTCAGGCCTGCCCAACTAGCATTTGGTGAGTCCTTATCCTCCGGGGCGACTTTCAGCTCCTTGGCTTGAGCCGAGTGGCTTTCAGCTCCTTTCTTTCTACTAGTTCTTACATAAGCCCGAATGACCCCTTCTCATAATGAGAATGTATATAACCCACTCTGTATCTGTAGTTGTTAGATTTTCTTTCAGTTTCAGACTTGTCGAATTAGTTGGGGATGTTGCCCCATCAACTCATCTGATATGTTAGAGGTTTTCAGACATTACGTAGAAATCCGCTTGTCATGTATGGTTCTTTTCTAGTTGATTCATATGTAGTCTTCCATTATTCTATATGTAGACTTCTTCTATGTTAGTTATGTTGATATTTAACTTTCATTGATTGATTTATATGTTATGTTCATGCCATGGATTGACTTGGAGCCTCTCAGGTTTCCTTATCTCGTGTCTCAATTTAGACCTATGTTCAGGTCGTGGCAAACTTGGTATTAGAGAATTAGGTTTAGATGTGTCGTAGGGTGTCTGAAAGCCGTGTTAAGTAGAGTTTTTTTCATGGGGGTGAAGCACGCCACACTTATGACAAAGAGGCTACGAGATTTTTAGGAAATGTACCCTTCTTTCATGCCTCTATTCTATGAGTTCGACTCTCTCCATTCCTCTAACTTGTGCTATACGCGTGTGCAGAAACATGTCTTTGCAGAGAAACAATGGGAGTCAGCCAGCCCCACCAACTCCTATGGGTCCCATGTTCGGGAAGGTTACGGATGCAGAAATCGAGGCCGCTTTCAGAGTATTGATACCGGCCATGATCGCCCAGCCTAACTAGCAGACTATCACATCAGCAAACCCTATCGGGGAGGCGGTAACTACTAGGGTTCAAGAACTCACAAAGAGAAGCCCATCTAAGTTTTCTGATTAAAATATGGGTGGAGAGTTTAAAGGCGGGAGAAATGAGGAACAAAAAGCCCAGGACCGAAAACCTTGAGAGTTCCTAGCAAGGGTTAAGCAGTGGGAGTCACTCTCAACCCCACCAGAGGTCTTTAGCTCAGGTTTGGGGAAACAAGTCCGGGTGAGGGAGATTACGTACCTAGTTTACGGACACTGCGGGAAGAACCACCTAGGAAAGTTCTTGGCGAGTTCATATGTTTGCTTCTATTGTGGCCATCTCGATCATAAAAATAGAGATTGCCCTTCAGCCAAGCGAGATGACCAGAGAGGCCGTGTCCCAGCCACCCATTCAACAGTATCGTCCAGTTGGCCAGCTTGCCAAAGGTGTGGTAGAAACCACTCAGGAAGGTGTTTGATTGGCAAGGATGCTTGTTTTGAGTGCAGTAAGCCTGTACACGGACTCAGGAATTGTCCTTGACTTAGATCGGGTGACGGTGGAGCCCTTTCCCCAGCTATCAGATCAGTAGCCTGCTCATTTCAGTAGCGCAAGTTACCATGAGCAAGTGGTAGTCAACCTCAGATGTAGTCCCAGGTATGTTATAAGTCTTCCTATCGAACCTACCATGATTTTTAGTTCCTAGAACTACTCTATGAGGTACAAGATCCTTGTTGCATTTTAGTGTGAGATTTAATGTGTGAATGGTATAGAATGGTCATAAGTATAAAATCTTGTGCGGTAGATCTGGAGCTGAATAGGAAGTATGGAGCTAGTGATATTAGTGTAACCTTAATGAAGGATCCTAGAGCCTAAGACTGATGACCATAAACTAAGGGGGGAGATGGTAAGTAAAGGGCCAAATCAAGTCTTAAGTTTTCTAGTAAGGAAGTTCTATAAATAGTATTTAGGAGTAGTCAATCCATTCTCCTTTAGATGATTCCCTCTCTTTTTGCTTGATGCTACACTCAACTCATGCTTATGTTCATAACCCTAAGATGATAGGTAACCCCATCAGTCAGCGATCCCAATATTACCCCATGACTCCATAAAGATTTAGCTTCATGTCATGACAATAGTTATGAATTTGCACTCATGTCTTTTAACATGCTCAGCTTTATGAACTCAGACCTTAAGCTTTGCCCTATCAGCTCATAAGATCGTGTTATATCAGGTTTATGCCCAGCTTAGATTTCTTGAATGATTTGTTCTCGTGATTAAGAATAAATATCCTCTTCCAAGTATAGATTATTTATTTGACCAGCTTCAAGGGGATAACGTTTCTCCAATATTGATTTGAGATAGGGTACCACCAAGTTCGTGTTCGGGAAAAAGATATCCCAAAGACAACTTTCAGGACCAGGTATGGTCATTTCGAGTTCCTAGTCATGTACTTCGGGTTGACAAATGCACCAGCAGTGTTCATGGACATGATGAATAGCATCTTCAAGACACATTTAGATTTGTTCATGATAGTATTCATCAACGATATTCTAGTGTACTCCCGCTCCGAAGTTGAACACAAAGACCATTTGGGAATAATACTCCAAATCCTCAAAGACCACCAGTTATATGCAAAATTCTGTAAATGTGAGTTTTGGTTGAATTCCGTAGCCTTATTGGGCCATATTGTATCAGATGTCGATATTCAGGTTAACTCACAAAAGATTGAGGCAGTTAATACATGGCCTAGACCTACAAATCCAACTAAAGTTTGTAGTTTTCTAGTGTTAGTTGGGTACTACAGAAGATTCGTGGAAGGATTTTCTACCCTATTTGCGCTGTTGACCAGGTTGACTTCAGAAAGAAGCCAAATTCCACTGGACTAAGGCTTGTGAGCAGAGTTTTCAGAAGTTGAAAAATAGATCGACATCTGCACCAATATTGGCTACCAGATGGTTCAGAGAGTTATGTTTTATAGTGTGACGCTTCGGTCATTGGGGTTGGATGTGTTCTGATACAACATGGCAAGGTAATTTCCTACGCTTCAAGGCAACTAAGAAAGTATGAAAAGACCTACCCCACCCATGATTTTGAGCTAGCTGCATTAGTTCATACCTTAAAAATATGGAGGCATTATTTATATGGCGTGCACGTGGATATTTTAATTGTTCATAAAATTCTCCAGTATATTTTCACGCAGAAAGAACTGAATTTATGACAGCGTTGTTGGCTAGAATTACTGAAGAACTATGATGTAAACATCTTGTATCACCCAGGGAAGACTAATATCGTAGTTTATTCCCTTAGCCGCAGATCCATGGGCAGTTTAGCCTATTTGAGGTCAGAACAACGGGAAATGGCTCAAGAATTGCACCGGCTAGCCAGCTTAGCATCCGGGTAGTGGATTCAAAGGATAATGGGGCTATAATTCAGAATACAACAGTGTCATCCCTGGTTGTAGAGGTAAAAGAGCAGCAGTATGAGGACACTAATCTAGTACAACTCAGAAATAAGGTTCAGCAGGATGAATTAACTGCCTCCTAGTTAACGGAAGACGGAGTCTTGAGATTCAGGGGTCTCCTCTGCATTCCAGATGTAGCAAGGCTCCACAAGCAGATCATAGCAAAGTTACATTACTCTCGTTACTCTCTTCAACCAGGTTCAAAGAAGATGTACTATGACATTAAGGAGATATACTGGTGGCCTGGAATGAAGAAAGGTGTAGCTGAATTCGTAGAATAGGGTCCTATTGTCAGCAGGTAAAAGCTTAAAATCAAAGCCCTGGCAGACTAACCCAGGAGATGGTTGTACCTATGTTGAAATGGGAGGCAGTTAATATGGACTTTGTGACAAGGTTTCCCCACACCAGAAGCAAATTTAACTCTATTTGGGTTATTATCGGTAGGTTGACGAAATCAACTCACTTACTAACAATCCGGACTACATTCTCAGCCAAAGATTATGTCGAATTATATATTAAAGAGATAGTCCGACTGCTCGGTGTCCCAGCATCTATCATTTTTTACAGAGGGGCACAGTTTAGAGCTAGATTTTAGCAATCATTTCAGGAAAGGTTGGGGACACAGGTTAATTTGAGTATAGCTTATCATCCCCAGATAGAAGGCTAGGTAGAGCACACCATTTAGATGCTCAAGGATATGTTACGGGTGTTTGTGTTAGATTTTGGAGGGAGCTAGGATGAGCATTTACCCCTTATTGAATTTGCATACAATAACAGTTATCATTCTGCTATTCAGATGGCGCCGTATTAGGATTTATATGGGTGAAAATGCAGGTCCCCCATAGGCTGGTTTGAAGTAAGCGAGACCGAGTTGATCGGACCTGATACGATCCATCAATCAGAAGAAAAAGTGAAACTTATTAGAGAATGCTTGCTAACAACCCAGAGCTGTCAAAAGTTATATTCTGATGTTCAACATAGAGACTTGGAATTTAATTCAGATGATTGGATGTTTCTTAGGGTTTTTCCTATGAAAGGCATGAGGAGGTTTGGTAAGAAGGGCAATCTTAGCCCTAGATTCATTGGCATATATCGAATCCTCCAAAGAATAGGCCGAGTGGCATATAAATTAGAACAACCTTCAAAGCTAGAATCCGTTCATCCAGCCTTCCATGTGTCAATACTGTGAAAGTGCATAGGGGACCCATCTAGGGTTGTTCCAGTCGAGGATGTTCAGGATACTGAAGACTTATCTTATGAAAATACTCCAGTTTCTATACTAGATAGACAAGTTCGTAGACTAAGAATAAAAGATGTAGCCTCCGTTAAAGTATTATGGAGGAACAAAAATGTTGAGGAAATGACATGGGAAGCTGAGGAAGACATGAGGTCTAGGTACCCTCACCTATTCCAGACCTGACCTAGATTATACAATTGAGGTGAGCTTGTTGATTACGATATTACCTTATTGCTTATACTACTGGTACTATTTAGTTATTCACTTCGAATGTTGTGGGATAGTTGGTTATAGCATCCGGTGAGATGCCTATGTTGCATTTTTCTATGTTTTAGGTTTTTAGATAGTCCAGATTATAGGCAAGACTCTACCAAAATTTTTCTGGTGATAGTTAAAACAGTTAAGTCTTTAGAGCCTAAAGACTACATTCGATGACGAATGTTCCTAAGGGGGGATGATGTTACACCCCGTAAATTTTCGTAGTACGACCGTCATGTGCTCAAGTATATTGAGAATTATAGCACATAATGCACTCGAGAGAAGGCTTGGGGGTGAACACACGAGGGCATCATTAAACGCACGGAGGTCGAGACCGAGAGGCCAGCACGTTGGGCGCCGCATCGCGCAAGGCAGGTACTGGCGCATTGCGCCCCTAGTGCAGCGGGATGGGGGGGCGCGCCTCACACCCCCCTCCCACCGTCTTATTATATATAGAAGTCCCTCTTGTTGAAGTTGATTCATTAGATAAAAAGTTCCCTCTGCCAAAACCGAATACCAAAGCTATTTTCATCCAAATCCCTTTGAATTACACCGTAAAACTCCATCTATACACAAATTCGCCTTTGATAACGTGTTCTAGGCCTACGAGATGCATCGCTGTGAAGTTATTTAGTTAAAATTCTCTCGGTATATCGGAACCCCACCGAGTAAAGGTTGCAAAAGTTACATTAAATTGAGTCCTAAGAAGCCATAGGCAATAGGTAAGCAATTCTACCTTCTATATTCTCGTGAATTCGCTAGTTTTCGGCTAAATTAATTGATGTTGAAGTTATAGTAAATTCTATTGAAAGATATTGTTATTGTCCGAGTGTTAGTACTGAAATAGTCTTGCTTCCTTAGCGTGAGGGCTGCAAATTGGTGAAATTAGTGACTTTAGGTTGGAATTGCTCGAGCGCCTCAAAATCATCGAATAAGGTATGTTAAGGCTATCATTTTTGGCAAGTTACGTTCGTCGTAGAGTTAATACGACTTGTTTATCTATGGTACTTCAGAGTAAACCTATTGTGGTTATCTGCTACAAATAGAATTAAGATGACAACGATGACTTAGAAACCAAGTTAGAGTTAACCCTAGTTAGCTTGGTCTCTACATATGACATTTGGTTTGCTGGATGTTTTGTTGCCTATGGGGCTATGCTCATAGGAGCAATATGATGTCTGAAGGGACTAGATTGAGGTGGTAAGGGTTGTATTAGGTCTAGTAACCTCCAGACTCCTCTATGTCGTAGTGTCATCATGACCCTCAGTTGATCCATGGCTCGGGTCCAATTATAGGAGCCCAGACGGCTCAGATCTAGTTACAGGATCCTATACGGCTCAGATACAGTTAAAGGAGCCCAGATGGCTCAAATACAGTTAAAGGAGCCCAAATGGCTCGATATAGTTATAAGAGCACAAATGGCTCAGATACAAATACAGCAGCCCAGATGGCTCAGACACAAACACTGGATCCTAGACGGCTCAACCCAGAAACATGGGCCTATCAGGCTTGGATACAGTTTTAGAGGATGAGCACTCATGAGTAACAGTAGGCCCCCGAACCTTTAGTAGTCTAGATATGAAAAGTGTGTGTTATTTGTACTTGTAGGGGCTTATGGGGACCTAGTTAGGTTATTCTATGTTGATTGTACCTTCCAGGCTTATGGGGGCGTAGTTAGGTTCTTGTTTGTGCTTATACTTGCTAGTTATATTTCATATTGGGAAGTTATTCTGGTTAAATTCTGATTCCCTTATTGATTATTTTCAATCCTTCTATTAGCTTTATTCAGCTTCTATTACTGCCTTACATATTCGGTACATATTGTACTGACACCCATATTTGGGTCACTGCAATACTTGCCTAAAGGTGCGGTTAGACGTGATCCAGGACCTTCCTAACAGCCAGTCAGTGTCAACAGTTCAGTTAGCTCCTTTTCCCCGGAGTTGATAGTTAGAGAAGATTTATTCTTTTGTTGTATAGCCTTTGGGTAGGCCAGTTATTCCACTCTTAGAGGCTTGTAGGATACATTTTTTTAGTGTTAGTTGTTGTTGACCATGTGGTGCCTATGTATATTATGTTTTACGTGGTGTCTATATCGAGCTTAGTGTAGCTGGTTAGTTGGCAACCTTGTCAGCCTTAGTACGAGTATGACTGCCTATTTTTAATTCAGCTATAACTAGAAAACATGATGGTCTTATCAGCCTGCATAGGATCCGTCTATCAATTTTTTGTTGGGTTAGCTATTTTCCTTTATAGGTGTTGTGTTGCCTTGTCGGCCCAAGGTTGTGTTTACAGCCGAGAAATAACTCATTGTTTTCTTGATTTTGAGTTGCTAGCAAGCACCAGAGGTTCCTATGCCTAGCCAAGTCAGTCCAAGTCCCAGGTTGGAAGTAGGTTCCAGTCATGTCTCCGAAGGTGGGGTGTGACATAGGTGCCAGGTATGTAGAAGTCCAGGAAGTGCAGTTATTAGCCAAGCCGAAAGTGTAGCAACCCGCATAGTCATTTTTGATTGTTGATCCATTTCCCTGGGTTGAACCTTTTCCATATCTTTATTTTTTTATTCATGACTTGTGGAGATGGATGACACCATTCCCGAAATGATATAATGAAGATTGGGTGAGATTTTTGGTTATTGGAAAGTTTGAAGTTCGAGGGGTTTACCAAAGTCAATATTTCAGGTTAACAAACTCGAAGTTGGATTCTGGGAGCTCTTTTTGTGCCGAACGATGATTTATGACTTAGTTGAGTAGTTAGCATGGATCCCGAGGTGATTCGGGATGAGTAGAACCTTAGTTTGAAATTATGAGCTTTGGTGAGACTAAGTTTGACCATCATCAACTTTCAATCCAAGCAACCTTATTTTGGTGATTAAGTGATTCCAATAGGTCCGGAATGTGTTTTATGATTGGATTGCATATTTGGGTTGTGATCGAGGGATTCCAAATTAGTTTGGGGTGGATTTGAACATTTTGCATGGTTAGCATGATTTTAAGCATAAAATGTGACAACTTAGAGGTTCAGGACTTTCAAAACCCTTAGCAAGAATTGTAGGAGTTCATCTTGTTGACTCAACGGATGGTGGTTTTATTGTTAAGAATGGATCAAAATCTTCACGATGACCAGGGTAAAAGCGAGACAAGACGAGGATCCTTTCTTAGTGAAGTTGAAGGAAGACATTAAGAATCAGAACGTAGATGTTACACCCCGTAAAATTCTAGACACATAGATGGCCTCTTCGCATGTTGGTTAAGAGTTTTTGAATGCCACACATGCTAGAAAAAGGCCCGGGGAAAGACCGGATAAGAAATCCGTCGAACCATCGCGGAAGGAGCTGGGGCAGAGCCCCTCCGCGATGGCAACATTTCACAGAGAGAGGGCCTCCGCGTTGGCCCCGTGACACGTTGGCCCTGTCCAGGCTCAAGTATATAAAGCCTCCAACTTCGGTTTATTTCACTAACCGCATATAATTTCCAGAAAAGTCGCGAGAGAAATAGAGGAGGACATGAGATATTGATAATTTCCTTTCGATTACGCCATCAAACGCGGTCCAAACTCAAATTAACCACAGATACCGAGGTATTTAGCAGCAAGGAGCATTCCTACGAATTTAGTTTTGCGAAATTCGGCAGGCAAATCGTCGCGCTACCGAGATAAGGTAAGTGGAATTGCCCCAAATTATTGTCAATATACTCCTCGCCTTAAAGTGAGTATTTCTCCCTTCTAGACTTTCGAGAAATAGCAAGTTTTCGACCGTTTTTCGAATAGCCAAAGTTTTGGCTATATATATATCAAAAGTGATGTTTTCTTCCAGAATATCAGTGTATGTATTTCTAATTGATATATATGTGAATGCAATTGGGAGAAATAGCTGGAGTACTGACCAAGCTTCGCCATTAGTCGGAAAATCCAAAGCGAAGGTATGTAAAGTTAGTTTCTTCGGCAAGTTAGTAACTCTAGCCTAGCATAATATAGTGAACTCCGTAATAGAATTCCTGGAGTCAAATATTGAGTTATGTGCGAATTCAGTAAACCTGTCTTGCGTTGTTATATTATATTCAGTCTGAAACTTAGTAAAACAGTGCCAAATGGCGAAATATTACTTCAGACTAAGTATAGCACAGTATGCGTTTAGCAAGCATGTTTTATAATATTATGACATATATTCAAAAGGAAAGTTAGTAAAGTAATATCAGACAGACAAATAAAATTCCAGATACAGTATAGTCAGATAGTATCTCGGCTATAGTATAGCCAAACAGTCAGATAAGATCTCAGATTCAGTATAAAGTAGTACAAGAATCAGTATAACACAGAAAGAGTTCAGAATAAGAAATCAAAATACAGATAGTATTTTCAGTTTAAACATACTTCTATATGTGATTATTGATTGTTGAGACTTATTTGTGTTATGAGGGCACCCTTGAGCGTCCTCGCTGCCCCTGGGTTGGTAACTGTGTCGACCCACTGAGCGGATGGGTATACGTCACTCCAAGGAGTGGCATGCCGTC